>JAJHUR010083443.1:25555-38486 GCA_027495735.1 Lutjanus campechanus | reverse complement strand
AAGTTATTTTTTTGGCCATTTTGTGCCTTTATTAGATAGTACAGCTGAAGAGTGGACAGGAAATGGGGCAGAGAGAGAGGGGATGACACGCAGCAAAGGGCCGAAGGCGGGAGTCGAACCAGCGGCCGCTGCAGAGGACTAACGGCCTCAGTACATGGGGCGGATGCTCTACCAACTGAGCTAAACCTCCGCCCCAACATTTAGTGGCATCTAGGGGTGAGGTTGTCGATTGAAACCAACTGAACTGGCCTCACCCTCCCCTTCCAAGCATGTAGGAGAAACTACAGTGACCGTGAAGTTTGTGAAAAACTAAAAAGAACCTCTGAAAGTTTGGTTTGCCTGTTCTAGGTGGCAGACTCTGTGGAAGAGGACTCACTCCCTCTGTACACCTAAAAGACCCATTTTAATGTGATGAAAAAGACATTTTCAGGCAAATAAAAAACATTATTCTGGATTCAACATTTTGTTTTGTATTTTAGGTAGATTTTTGACTAACTTTCCTCTCTACAAATCTCAAGATAATCCACATTTTCACCTAGGAACTGTTTTCTTTCAGCGATAGAATCTACCAGAACAAGGTCTGTGGATTACCTTCAGTAACTGTGTCATGATTTCTGGAAAGAGACATTTGCTGTTGAATTTTTCAAATGTATTGTTTGGTGCTCTGAGCATCAGAAGCCGATAAATTCGAGACAAAGCAGACATCTCTACAGCCGATATCTCCAAAATTATCTAGGTAGATAAACACCACTAAAGGCCAGAGGAAAAATTTGCCATTTTGACTTTGGGGTGAACTGTCCCTTTAAGCCAAAGCCTGATTATAAGTCTCTTGACGGGGCTGTAAATAAGTTAAGCTCATTGTAGCTGAGTTACCTGGTGGGCAGGGATCTCCTCCACCATACTGCATCAGCACAGCCTGCTCATCGTGTTTGAAGTCCATTTTCATAGCCTTGCTGATGCCAAACGATGAAGCCGACTTCTCTAAACCAGAACCAGAACCAGACACCCGGCACACCGTACTCTTCTGACAGATCGGCTCGGCCACTGAGCCGCAGACATTGATGTAGTACGTGCTGGAGCCCGCTGGAACCTGACAGACAGAAACTTTGCTTTATTACAGTTTTAACAGGGAACCCAGAGGGGACGGACCATGGGGATGTAGATGTAAAACAAACCACGATATTTAAAAGTGTTCACTAGGACGAGATGTCGTCTTACGGGACTCACCTGGACTTCACCAGAGAGGGTCGACAGGTCAAAGGTGAACTGGAGCTTGGCGTCTGTGAGCTGGCAGCCGCTGGTGTGGGTGGCGTCTGAACAGACTACAGGTGTCGCCCACTCAAACAAATAGACACATCCTTGCAGCCTCAGCATTTGTGGAGAGCCCTGAATATAAAGACAAACATTTTTCTACACGTTATTATACTACACTACTGTGTACACTCACTATACAGTGTACATGCATATTATTATATATTATATACATTTTTATCTTGTCCATTTCAATACACATTATTCATTCATATGCATACTGTGCAATTATCCAGTTGCTATTCTTCCTGTGTATACTGCCCTTGAGCTGCTGTAAATGTCCCCAGTGTGGGATCAATAAAGTTGATCTTAGTTTAGGTTTGTTCAAGAATAAAACAGTTTTGTCATCACTGACTGACCAGCTCCAGGCCTCTCTGGCAGGTAAAGATGATGGTCGAAGTGTAGTTCTGTGCAGGATCAGACGCGCACTTTGTGGAGCTGCTGTAAGTGATGGACACTTCCCCCGTGGCGGGATTGATCTGCGGGCCGCTGGTCGTCCGTCCGATGTCCTTCAAGAGACAGAAACGGGGAGAATTAAAAAGAGAAAACAGGGCGAAGGCAAAATTATTGAAAGAAACAGGAAGAAAAATAAATCAGAAGAAAAAAAAAGACAGTTGTGTTTCCATCATGATTTTCCTCCACTTTGAAACAGCGACTCTGAGTGGGTCACTTGTTTCTGATTGGACAATAAACACTCTAAGTCACTTGTCATCACACAGTGTTTTTATTAAGTGAATCTCAACACAAGTGTTAAATCTGAGAAACAAAATGACCCTAAAGAAGAAATTAAGGAAAGACGAAACTCAAATTAGACACAAACACTGGTCAATCCTTGGATTTATATATTTTTATAATATTTTCTATCCCAGTAACAGAAGCAGACCCTCCTGGGGGATAATTCAGGGAAATGTGTAGTGTAGTAGTGATTCCCAAAGTGCGGGTCGCAGCCCACTGTTGGGCCGTGAAAGTACTACAGGTGGGCCATGAGAGGTGATTGAAAAATAATAAATAAAACATTTATTTTGATCCCTCGTTCACAGAGCGCAGCGCACACTTTGCATCTGAACTGTTCAATCTTTTGAAGTATTTCAACACAAAGTAGAAGTTAAAGTAAAGAAATCATGTTGTGTTAGCCTCATTCAGATAGTAGAGCCACAAGTTACCAAACTAACTGCATTAACAGTCTGAACTGTTTGATTTCATAGATTTGTGTTTGTTAGGAAATTAATTAAAGCTTTCATTCTGCTCCACCAGCACACACACACTGCTGTGGAATACATTTTGACAAAACTATTCTTATATATTTTCTTTATACATTCCCATATGTTTTAAAACAGACCTCCATCAAGTGTTTACACAGAAAATGTAAAATTCAAAGCTGTGGAACAGACATCACCTAACACCCCTATCCAGAAACACCTGTGTTGTATTTTTATTTCACTTTTTTGTCATTTTTTTCTTCTTTTTATTTCACCTTTTGAAAAGGTCTCCAGCATACAGGTGTTGTATATTTGCATTTTGCTACAAACACTGAATAAAGTATCTGGTGCTTGTACATATTTGTATATTGCAGTCCAAAGCTATTGCTATGTCCATGTCAAATAAAATAAATTTAAAATTGAAAAAATCCTTCACAGGATTTATTGTGCACCTGAGAGGATTAGTCACTTTAATAGTGATGTTTATCAAAAACTGTAAGAGTAGCAAGACTGATATTATAAACTTTGTGCAGCTAAAATCATGACGTTGCATGAAAGGTGCCACCAGAGAATCTGTGTGTTTGTGTTTGTGACGATTGTGTTGAGTATCTTACCACAGGAGGTCCATTATCAGGATCCATACAGACAGCAGCTCCGGGGGGGCAGGTGACCCCGGGGATGGGGTTCAGAGGCTGACAGATGTTGATGTAGAAGTCTGGAGACTCATCGCTTTGGTCCACTGCATCATCTGAGAGGACAACATGATAGAGACGTAAACACGGTGACAATACATCTGGACAAATGATGCACATGACTGAAAATATACGCTGGCATGATGCTTACTGCCAGACATCTGACATCCATACCTGTGGCTGTGTAGTATCCACTGACATGAATCAGAGGAGTTAGATCTATGAGACCAGAGCCGTTCTGGACTGAACACTTAACCTGAAAAAATAAATAAATAAATAAATAAAAAGGAAAAAAAAAGAGATGTTAGTGGTACAACTTTACATCTTCATAGAGCCTAGAAAGCCAAAATCCAATAATCATTCTACTGTAAAAAGGGCTATAGAAACTTTTCTTACAATATTCTTTTGGTCTTTTAAATGCACCTGAGTCGTAAGAATTATTTTGGAAGAAGCGAGTTGGGGACAATCCCATGGTTATACTGCACCACAGAATTTAAGGCTACATTCCTTGCCTACTTGATTATCCTTGAGAGGTCTCTGAAGAAACCATCTGCAGACCACATTCAACTGAAATTCAATTTGTTCTGTAAAAAGGCCACTTTAGTTTTATTTTGTAACGGAATCCGCCACGTTTTTTCAATATGTGGAAAATAGCTTGCGGTAATAAAAAAGTTGGCAATATCACCACAACAAAGGCACTGATAATCACATCTGTATGACTGTGTTTAGATGCATGATTCAATCGTTTCTGACTACATCGTTAGTTTTCTGAAACATTACTGAATCCTTTGCATGTCCCTTATTTTTTACTATGTTGCATTGGACCATCTTCCCTAAGAAAAGGTTTGCTGAAATTTGAAATAGATAAATATTGACTTTGGGAAACAGGCCAGGCTTACTGAGAGTCACAGCGCTCTGATTTATCACCCTGAAAAATACACAAACATACTTACCGGCTGTTCACAGACGAGGGGAGTGTGGAAAGAGAAGAAGTGCGTGCAGGTCTCGGCGGCTGAGTCAATGAGAACTGGCTCTGGAGGAGCCGAGCCCATGTTTGGTGGCCTACACAAACAAAATGCAAATATTCAGAGCACAGCAAACAGAATATATTCACATTTTCTCCACACATTGCAATAAGTGCAATAATCTGGACTGTGCAGTATTCCTCCAGTTCTCCCAATACTGCTCTCAACACTGGACATTTTCACTCTATTAATTATAAATCTGTGTATATCTTGCTCTCAGAGCATACATGTTGCATCATATTTTGTATCTTATATTGTATGTTGTCTATACGGTGTGCCACAATTTCAATATTTAAATGAAAATTGATCAGAAAGTGAAACAAAATCGAAAATCATAGAATCGTGATTCTCCTTTTTACTTGTGGTACTTGAAAGAAGACACACAGTGTCGCCTTCCAGCTGCTATAATACACTTGATCCCATGTACACTATCTTTTTAAAGAAGAATTTGAAAATGTAAAGGACAGTTGTCGGGGCATAAAACCAATGATCTGCCGATCTTTACAAAGCAAGACTCGATAGTTTAGTAATAGCATGGGCGTCGATGCTAAAAACAACAAAAAATTTTAATTGAAAAATCTAATCGAATCGTCGATTTGGAGAATCACGACACCCATTAGTGTCTATATGCCTATCTATATATTGTCATGTTATTGAACCTGCATTGTGACAATAAAAGTTATCTTGTCTTCAAATCTTAACTATAAAGAAAAGGTATATGGCTATTTTTTCCCACTTTCTGTCATATATATGGAATTATTTAACATGCGGGTTCTGCTACCGTCCCACATGAGAGTGACAGAAATGTTTATGAAAGAGGTGAAAAGCAGATTCAAAAACAATAAATGAAGGACAGAATCTTTTAGCATTTCTTTTAGGTTTTCCAGTTGTATGCACCTGAATGACACAGGTGTGGAAATGGGACAGCCGAGACCTTCACTGTAACAGTCCATTTAGTATAAGGTCCTGGATTATTGAAGATGTTTTAGTAAGTTTGATACCCTGACAATGACTTCATTCATGCTTATTCACTGAGCATGACTGTCCCCATACAATGCTATAAAACAGGCAACATGTCTACACACAAAAGCAGTTGTAGAAGAGAACAAAAATGAAGATTCTGACAGCTGAATTTCAATGTCTGCTAATAACAAATACAACAATTTTCACTCCTTGTGTTCATGGTCCACTTCAAGCTCCACCTGTAAGACTAACTCATAGAATATGGGTACTTCTGGATATCTTTGTAGAATTGTTTAATCACTGTTTAATAATTAGTGCTGCAGCATTTTGGCACTGGGCTTAAAATTGCATTATTACAGAGTCATAATTCATAAAAAACTATAACAATAAGTAGAAAAACAAGGGCGCAGATGGAGGTGGACGTACCTGCAGATGAAGTGGATGATGGTTTTGTGTTTGAGTTCGGGGTTTGCTGCGCAGGGACTTCCTCCTTCATACGTCAGCTCCAGAACTTGATCCTTGTATGAGAGTTTCCTGCTCACCTGACCGCCGCTCACCGCCGTACTGGGATCCTTAATACACACAGCTGCAACACAATATGCACAGGATGCTTCAAATTAGTACATAAGTGCATACATATAGTTTTATTTATATGGAAAATATACACTAATGATAGTTCTTTTAGGTGGATCACAGTGTTTTAAAATGACAACATGGGCACTTAATTTGTCCAACTGTTTGCTTTATTACTTTGTCCAATAAATTCTCTTCTAGCAGCTGTTTGTTAGTTAGTTTCTCACAAATTTCAGTGACATTTGGTGGAAGTTTAGACTGAGTGACCATGAGAAAGTCATGAGATTCTGCTGAGAATACAGAAGTTTTCAACTTTGCCATTTTCTCATGAACAACTGCACACACTCTAAGAAAAAATACCTGGCACACAGTCCCATAATCGTCAATTATGACGTATTTTGATGCAGATTAAACATTTCTGGCCTATTGGCAGAGGCATGTGCTCTCTCTGTGGAGTGTCTACTATAACCCTGGTGAAGGAGCAGTCAATAATTTGAGAATTTCAGGCCTGTTATTACGCTCGCAGCTTGTTCTCAGTGTTACATAAACCATACAGACGTCTGAGCGGGACTAAACAGTAACCAGGAGAGAGGTGAATGAATTCTTAATGGGTCTATCTCTTCATTCGCTGTTACTGTTAGAAAACAGATTTAATAAAAATAAATCAGTTTATTTGAATCTGCATAGCAAATACAGTTTAATAAAACTGAGAAGTGCTCTTTTTTCGCTTAGGTCTGGTGTTTCAGTGTTGAACTTCTTACACTATTATTGTGCAGCCTGCAGGAGCTGCAAAAGCTGAAGATCTCTTCTATTTTCTTTGTCTTCTTTCAGGCAGTTTTCTCTCAAGTTAAAGTATTTATTTTGTTTAGAAAGTTTGTTATGTTTTTTCAACTTTATACTTTTCATCAGTCAATCAAGTAGATTAAAAAGATTAAAACAGTTATACACATATCCTTGTCATGTTCAGTTTACAAGGTAACTTTAAAAGAATTAAATAATATTTACATATTTTTGCACATTTTTGTCTCACTCAAGTAACTCATAGAAATATAATGACATGCACCTGCATGCATATATGGGAGTGATTTATTTTACAGCCTAAATCTCTTAAGTGGTCACTATGTCGTCTGTGAAACCGTGTCTGAAAATCAACTGAGCTGCAAGCTGAGACTAATCAATGAACTACAGGAGGGGGTTTAGATGGTAACGTCATGTCAAGTAACAGTTCTGACTAGTTAAAGGTTGTTTCCATCCCAGCGTCCCATTCTGCAAACAAAGAAAGTTATAACTCTGGTTAAAGGATGATCTGTTTGCCTGCTAAGGGATTTTTGTGTGCGCACACTGATGATGCTTAGAAACATAACCAAGTGACCTTTGAGTCTGCAGGTTTTGGGCAGGTTTCCCAGCAACAACGCCTTTAATAAGATATTTAATCAAGAGGATATAAAGTGCATAGTAGCATAGAGGATATTAGCTAATTTCAATGCTGACTTTGCAACTGTGATGCATGGATCACAGTTAAAACCTCGGTGCCTAAACTGCCTATTGGCCTATTGCAAAAACCTCCATACTGTGTAAAAACCACTGGACCCAGTCACTGGATGGATCCACATACCGGTTCCAGGGCTGCATCCAGTGTTGGTCACGTTTCCACAGACGTTCATGCGGAACATCTTCCTGTGTTCCTGATGGTCGTACACAGTGTAACCTCCTTCCTTTGTCAGGGAGTTGAGATCAAACAAATGACCTGCAGCAGAGGGGATTAACAAGGTTTGCTAAAGAAGAAGTGGGTTATTTTGTAAACTTTCATGTCACTTCTACATTTTTCCAGTTTCTATTGTTACCAGACAATAAAATGTCAAGGACATACTACTAACAGGTCTGTACATATACACAGTGTGTAGAGAACTGTTGATTCGTGTGGGTGCCTGACCTGTGGCGGGGTTGGTGACCTTGCAGTCGTCGTGTTGGATGCTGTTTAACGGGCAGGCAGCAGCTGTTGACCAGAGGAAAGTGTACACACAGTCCTCAATGGCAGAGATCAGAGTCGGCCGTGAGTCCTGGATGGGAGATAAGAACACATAGGTTATTTATTTGAAATAAACACCTGTTTCTTCCTTACTATATTTCCCTGCTGTTCTTAACACAAGAAAAGGTGCAAAACAGCACATATGCTGCAGAAAGTTCATCTGTAAGTGAGTCCTGCACTGGCCAGACATTTTTGCAAGTGTACAACCTGACTAAAAACTAAAAAAGCTCCAGGAATTATGGAGTCAGACAAACTATACTCTGGAACTAAGCTAGGAACAAAAGCTACATTTCCCCAGGGACTATGTTCAGTACCTTTGGAGGTCCACTGCAGGGACCAGGGTCCAAACTAAGTCCCAGAAACTTTATTTTACTCCCCCTCACCTGAACTCCCTATTTGCGGGGTAGCAGGGCAGCCACCAGCCACCAACCGTTTGTGTTTTCACTGTTGCTGCAGTGTCACACAAACAATTATGCCTGTCTGCAAAAAGTTCTGGGTACTTTGAGTGGAAAGATGGCTTAAAGGATAATTTTGGTCTATGGTGACAAAAAGCCCTCATATCTACCGTTATAACGCGTTTCGCGGCTACTGGCTGCATCCTCCTCCCTCAATACTGAACCAAATTTAAAACGAGTTGTACCTATCAATCATACACACACATACACATGGGGAAATAGGGCCCAGGTTGAAAAAATACCAAAGTTATTCTTTAAGAGTCCTTTTTGTACTGTGAAAATTAGGCAAATTAGATGCATGACATAATAAAGAATGACAGCATCAGTGTTTGAAATGGGATTTTTATGCATGATGAAAAACAGCGTGGTTCTCTTTTGTGTTTCTACTGATGCATGACACTGATGTCTGAGTTGTATTTAATGAATGGATGAAAAGGAGAAATGAAGAAGAGGAAACTGACTAAAAACTCCAGAGCATCCCTCTCCAAATCATACAATCTGTGATCTGTTTGATGTTTTTCCTGCTTTTTTCTCCTTCACTTGTTTTGTTCCTTGTTTTACACCTGCTGTGTAACTTACGGACATTTTATTTCAACTTGAAAAATGTTTAGGTGTTATTTTTGATATTACATTAGCAATTAAAGATAGAGATTAATAGCATTTAGACGTGCACTATTATGATTGTTTTGCAGTGTGAGGCAGAGTTTTACAGACTGACATCCATACAGTCTGAAGAGATCCTCATTTACTGGACAGCTTCAAGGAATCATCATTTGTAGTGTTGCAGTGTAGTGTATCCTCACCACTTTGTCTTTGTCACACTTGAAGCGGATGATGCTGCTCCTGGTGCGGTTTCCATCATTAGGACAGGCCTGTCCGCTGGTGTATTCCAGCTTCAAGACACCTTTGTCCCACGTAGGACCGGACGCCACCTGGCCCAGACTCATGTAGTCATCTCCCGTCTTCACACAGGACGCAGCGCTGGAGGGACACTTCCACGAACCTGGCACAAAGTGAGCAGAGAGTCAGTTTTAGATTTTCAGTGTGTTCATTTTCAAAGATGTAAATTCCTATCAAAATTAAATTTCAGTGTAACATTAACAGGAGTAATATGCAGTTAAACAGTATTACTGTTTGTGTTTCTGAATAAAGAACACAAGCGTGCACACTGACCTCCCTGCTGCAACAGTGACCTGCAGACGTTGATATAAAATTGTCTTGTGTCGTCTGTAGAGAGCTCCACCTCCCAGTTCCGGGAGTCCATGGCCAGAGGGGAGAGGTCGTACGAGTGGCCCTGACCATCACTGAGGACAGAACAGACACACAGAGGGTCAAAATTCAGTTTCATGTGTGTATGAGGTCAGTTCAGTTACTACATATTACTATATATTATAGTAACTGAACAGGGTTTTAATGTTGGTCATTAGATTGTCAATGTTGCCTGGTCAGCAGTGTTGGAGAGTAATTAGTTAGATGTAATCAAATTACAAAATAAATGCAGTTGTAATGCACTGGAGTCAGCAGTGTTGGAAGAGTAATTAGTATATATTTTCATTCTGTTGCTTTGCATCAGGGGTAGGGCGGTTTACAAAGAGCCGTCTCTATGTCTAGTAAAGGTTCATCCACTCAAATTCTCTGAACTTTCTTTGACTTTGCACTGCGTCTCATCTGCCAATCAAATCAAAGCACATTGCTCAAGGCAACCCGAGTCTGGCATCCCAGCGACCATCAAGGCAGGTGGCCGTGTCGTCGGACAAGAACGCCTTTCAGTGCAGAATTTCAACAATATTTTCCTTATGAATTCAGAAAAGGGCATAAAACATTTTTATACAGCGTGAAGCTTGTTTATTTGTTTCAAATGCTCAAAGTCAAAAATGTCTGATGAAACTTTACACTGGTTTAAATTTATGATTTAGGACTTCTTAGATTTTCAGTTCAATACATTTGCTAAAAAAGTAATCAAACTTAACAAGTAACATTACTTTGATGAAGTAATTAAAATAACTACATTACTAATTACATTTTAACAGGGTGACAAGTAACTTGTAATCCATTACATTTCAAAAGTAACTGTCCCAACACCGCTGGTCAGATACACTTATTTTTTATGTAGTATTTCCTATATAACATAATTATATGTATTATATTTATATTATAACAAACACTATGAATAATAAATAATGATGTATTATAATATATGTAATTATATAACATTATATTTATATTTAATGGTCTAATTTTTTTTTTCAGCAGTAGATACTGCGAGTGTGATGCTGGGTGCAGATAAAAGAGTATCTGTCCTATTTATTACTCAACAATACACTTTTTCCAAGGACCTGCAATCACTCGAGGAGATGAGCAGAAATAACTTCTAATCAAAAGTAGGAAGCATTTATTTTGGTAGAACTCTGTAAACCACTTTTGTTCCTGAATTTCTTTCTTTAGTCGACGGATTCTTGAAAACCTCCTTTGAGGATCAAATTTGAAGAGAAAAAACACACACACACATAAATGTAGGAATTGGGAAAAATCTGTGGCCTCCAACTATAAGAAAGATTTTCACAAATACACACAAAAGTATCGAATGAATCGAAGGCTGCGTTCACGTGGACTGAGGCAGGCGGACAACTGCTTCAGGACGGCACGGGAAAATCAAACTGTCATCATCCGACAGAACAGCAGGATGGCAAAACGACACACACGTGACGATATGTTGCTATGGTAATTATTAATTGTTTAGAAACAATAGAATAAATTATATAAAATAAAAATATTTTCTGTCTATTACTTTATGTAATATTTCTAGTAATGTATGTAGCTATGAAATGCAGATTTCGAAAGGAGAACTGCACTTTGTGTATCTCTTGTTTACAGCTGAAAATGTCTGAAAATGAGATGACAACAACAACAAAGAAACCCCAAAAGATTATTTGCTTCTTGTTGCCCATGTTTTCTCCTTGTGTGAGGGAAGTATGAACCAGCCAACTGTAAATTCTGTTGCAAACCAATAACTCTGTCAATAACCAATGTCTTTGTCTTATTACTGTGCTTGTACTGTTCACATGTTGCTCATAGTATTTTGATTAATCTAGAGAAGAGGTTTTAGCTATTCTGCGTAAGGCTACCTCACTACTTAGGTGTAAAAGTGTAGATAAAAAGGAGGAAGAGGGAGAAAAGAGGAGGATGACATATGGGAGGTGGTAGAGGATTGTTACTTGTAGGAGCAGCTGGTGGTTTTGACTGGGATGCAGGCGAGCGCGGTGGGCCAGCTGAACAGGTAAGTGCAGTCTGGAGTCTCCTTGATGAACTCTGGTGTTCCCTTAAAAAAGTGAAATAACACAACACACAGTTAGTCACCATCGCTAAATAGCTGGGGTGGATTTCTTTAAATTAACTGCCTGTGTTTGCTGACAAAATCAGAATCAGGTGAGAAGATGGATATTGACGCTGACGCTTTTCGCCAAGCCTGGACAAAAGTGTAAAAGTGTAGAATGTGTGTTTTTTTTTGTTTTTTTAGGAAACAAAACAACTGCACAGTGCTCACTGGGTCACATTTAGGCAGCTTTACAGCATCAGATGTGTTAACGTGGAAACAAACTACAAAAATATAACTTTTTCTGTGTGTTGATTTCTTCAATAAGCACATTTTTCTAAAGGTCCATGTCACAAATAAACCTTGGCAGAACTTATTGCATGGGGTCATTTGTGTTTTTTAAAGGACCAGTGTGTAGGTTTTAGTGGCATCTAGTGGTAAGGTTGTAGATTGCAACCAACTGAATGACACTCGCCTCACCCTCTCCGTCTTTGATAAACAGCACAACGGTGACATCTCACGGCCAGTGGGACTAACTCAGCCTGAATTATCTCTGAAACCAGGACTATTCACTGACCAAACAATGATACTCAACACTGCAACATTATAATGGCCATCCACATAATGTTTATGGAAACACGCACAAAAACTACTCCGATAGGATTAGAAAAACTTCCACTTTGGGTTAAAACAAGTATGTTACTTAGTAAGTTCATGTGCCTAACATAACATACAGAGGTTATGTAGATAAGGTATTATAATAATCAAATGCAAAATTACAAATTTCTGGTCCATCTCTCAATGTAATGATTTCTTTAAAGGTTTGCCAATCATCAAATTTGGTCATAATTGACAAATACTTCATATAGTATAGAAATGTAATTATGTGTGCAACAAAAACTGTTTTTTTACTTAATCAGAATATAATTTTAGTAGTCTCTTATCAGCTATGATACAATATATAATTTATAAACTATTTTATACAACACAAACTTATGATGAAATTGAATGTGCGTTAAGCAGGGTATTTTTTTTTTTACCTGGAAGTTATTCTAAACACACATTGTAATTTGTTTTATAAACTTATGAAAACGTATGAATATTATTTTCCATTCCTGCAATAGATCCACCTAAATCTTTCACACTGGGCCTTTAAGTCACAACCCATCAAAACCCAGTAAGATCAGCTGTTTAATGTCTTTGTACGATTGAAACTCACAGGATTCCTGGTAGGGTCGCAGGAGAAGTAGATCTCTGTGGATCTCTGGTATATCTTATGACAGGTCTCTCCATTAGTGTAGTTCAGGATGAGCTGGTCTCCCACATAACTCAGCACCTGGTTTGACAGTCCTACACACACACGCACACACA
>JAJHUR010083439.1:0-14767 GCA_027495735.1 Lutjanus campechanus | reverse complement strand
CCAACTCATCAATTTTGTTGGGCAGAGAGTTGACATTCCCCATGATGACTGATGGCAGAACGGGCTTGTATCTCCATTTCCTTGCCTTTAACTTTGCACCAGCACGGCAACCACGAAAGCTCCTCCTTATCTCAGCTGGAACACGGCAACACACTCCAGATTTGCTCCACCTCAACGAAAAAAACTCCTCTCTTGTATAAACTCTTCTTTCCACAGAATCCATCAGTAGATGTAGATAAAAAAAATCAACAAAAATCGACAAAAATCGACAAAAACAACAAAGACCTGAAGAGCTACTAAGACTTGCTGCAACTTGTTGTTGCGCATGTTCAACGTCAAGAAGTCAACGGAGATTTAATCACAAACAAAAAGTAACTGAAACTCAGGCTTACAAGAATGACGTGCAGTCCAAAACACAAAACAAGGCAGGCAGGATCCAAAAACAAGGTAAAAAGTCCAAAAATACGGGAGGAACACAGACAGGAATCCAAAGACAAGAAGAAAACTACTGACAGGGCTCAGGAACTCAACACCATAAACACAATGAACTGACACAGACAGAGAAACACAGGGACTAAATAGACAGAACTCATGAGACACAGGTGGGCAAACTGGTGAAACACATGACAATCAAAAGGAGCAGGAAAAAGACAAAGACAGGAAGTAAAGACAAGACACATAAGGGAGAACCAGGACTACAAAATAAAACAGGAAGTGACCAACAAAAATTCCAAACAACCATAACACATTCTTAAGCATGCACAGAATTAGGCTAGCTAACATTTGCTAATTAGCATTTTTGAGAAATGCCCAAAATTATTTAAAATCGTCGCTACCGGAACAGTGTGTTACTATGTTTCAGTAGTGACAAGACTATTTCAGTAGTGTGAAAAGGGAACCGTTAATCCTATATTTGCAGGAAATAAACACAATTTTAGCCCAGGTATGCAAGTTAGAAGTATTTTAGTAAACTCTGGGGCATTTAAAATTCTGTAATGTGATGAATCCAGCTGAAATATAACATTTTAAACTGTCACTACTGAAACGTAATGATGTTTCAGTTACATGAATGTTTCAACAGTGACAAATCCTTTATTTGAGTGAAATAAACAACATTTAGCTCAGTTTAGTATAAACTCCATGTCAGTTAAAATTCTATCATGTGATGTTTTTTGAATACCAGCTCAAATATAACTCTGCACCACCAAACCTTCAGCCTTGTGTCTGTCACCAGTCATCCTCAGTCTCTGACTCTCCATCATACACTGCAGATTCATTAAGTCTGTCTTTCTGATAGATGTAGATTATGTCATTCAAGAATATCTGTAAGTATTATATGACCGTGTTATATAGTGTTTATCAGTAGTATCAAGAGAAAACTACAATCTACCAATCTACTGGAGTGACGCTGGTGCTTTGTGGAACTACTGTAATTTCACCTAAAAAAACAACAACCTGTAATTGCAGCATTAACAGTAACTAAGCCCTCCATTATTCAGGCAGTCCAACAACACAAGCTTTAGACACAAGCACCCTTATTCCAATAAAATGCACCGTGACAGAAGAGCAGTGGACGCTGAACAAATTAGAGCTGAGTGGTCATGTGGTGTTGTGATAATTGGCTGAAATGTTCTCAGATGGCTAAAATGTGATCAGGCATAATGTCAGACATCAGGTACTGGTTTTCATGAAATTGAGGTGAAATCGTGAATGGAAGATTTTATTGGTCCTATTTTTTTGTCCTTTATTTTGGTGAAAGCTCCATGTGTGATATTGCACTCACTGTATCTTCAGGGTAAAAGTGTCTATCTTGCTAGTGGCGTTTACACATTTCCAATAAAATGTCACTAACAAGCGAAATGTGACACAACATGATGATTGCAATCATTGTGGTGTCAATTATAAAGTAAGAAGAAGCTCTGTGTTAAAGGGACAGTTCACCCCTGGCTTTCCTCTGGCCTGTAGTGCTGTTTATCCATCGAGACAGTTTTGCTGTGAGTTGCAGAGCTTTGGAGATATCAGCTGTAGAAAAGTCTGCCTTCTCTCTAATATAATGAGACCAAATGGCACTTGGCTGTGTGTGAGCAGGTTCATGTAGAAACTGTTTTCCTTCTGAAGTAGAGTCTACTGAAAACCACTTTAGAATCTACCGGAACTACTTTCTTCCACTTGAGAGAAAGTAGTTCCTACATGAAATTGCTTACAACAAGGCGTGTGAATTATCTGGAGTAACAGGTTCATTATTTTTGGAAAGAGACACTGATTTTTGAATTTTGAGCACCACAGGACTAGTCCTGTCTAGATCCATTATATTGGACAGAAGGCAGACATCTCTGCAGCCGATATATATTTTTGATTTGGGGGTGAACTGTCCCTTTAAAATGTATGCAGCCAGGCCAGGGGAATAGGGGATGCATACTTGGTCAGATGATTTCTAATTTCCTGACATTAAAATGCAAATAACTAATTAATTAGACTCAATTAAAACAACATAGGGGAGACCAGGGGCAGTCGTAACATTTTTGACAAATAACAAATATCAACATTTCCAAATGAATCTAAAATTTAAATCGGATCACTGATGGTTATTATCCTTAAGAAAAATACTGCTGTGAATATGTGCAATCATTACGGTTTACTATAAGCAGTGGCATACATACTGATAACTACATAAATACATTTGACAAAATTTACATTTTGGTGTTATTTCATTTTTATTAGAGTTCGGAAGTCAAAGCTTAAAATGGCTGTTGGAGTAATTATGGAAATCTGGCATTTGTATTGTTAATGAATTGATCCTCAGTTGTTGTGGTGTGTTGTATGGAGCTTCCTACATATTCTGCCTCGGATGCTACCTTTGCTAACAACCTTTCACATGTGTACTCAGATTTGATGTAACTGTCATACATTGACTGTTTTTACCCATTGCTTACTTGTAGCAGAATTAGGCTCATCGTGTCAAAATTCTACACACAAGCCAAATAAGACTCAACACTTGGAGAGAAACATCAACGTCAAAATGAAACTCTGCAATCAAAACCCAACAACCCTTTTTCAAAATGGCATTTTTGCACAAAATGCACACATGCACCATTTGAAGTACGCTCTCAAATCAGCAACAACACACTGATGTTTCTCATACAAAACACTGCTGCCTTTAGTATTTTGTGTACATTTCTAATTTTCTCATTTGTGAAAGATTGTTCTAGACAGTAAACAGTAAATCTACCCACATTTCAATGAACACAAAAGTAGAAATGCTTCAGGAAGAATATACGCAGCTTTTTTTTTTTTTGGCATTGCAGGTTTAACAACGACAGCAAGACACAAAGAAAAGTAGAATTACAGCACAGTAATCAATACAATGTGTTACTGTAAACCCAGTAAAATTACAATGAAATGGTTCAAAATATTTTGACAACAATGTCCAGTTCCTGTTCATGGACAGACGCTGCTTTTCACCTTCAGGAAGTCGTCTGGAAGTTGGTTCGGTTCTTTTTTTTTTTTTACAAACTGGGCACAGTAACATCAACACAAAAGACTACCTGTTTTCTGTTCACAGACAGACCTGCAGCAGGAGCACATTGTACTGTGGTGCAGAATGATGGTGCAGAAAGTTGACGTCAGACCCGTTTAAGTGTCTTGTGTTGCAGTTTTTCACAATTGTGAAGAAAACATTTCTTGAAACCTTCGTCTCTTTTCTCAAAACTCTCTCAAAGCCAAATATTTAAACTACATTCACAAAACCTTTGACTCTTCTGGCAAAATCAAACAATTACCTCAAAACTATTTTATCTGTGTTCAAAGCCAAACAATGCTTTCAGATCCTACACACAGCCACCCTGCTGATCACACACACAGCACACACTACATCAAAATACTGAAAACACAGTGTTCAGGGCATGTAGCAACAGAAAAACATTGTTATTATAAACACATTTTGCATTTTCAAAAAAGTATATTACAGTTTTCACCCTTTGCTTACATACTCAAAGTGAATGCTTCGACAAAAGACTCAAAACCTTAAAGTTTTGTAACCATGTCTTAAACAACGGGACCAAAACACATTTTCTGCTTTGCACTTTGTTTGCAATTCTGCAACACTTTTCTTGCAAAAACACGACACGCTGTTCCTGACATTAGACACTTGGTGAAGAACAAAACTTGTTGCAATCATTGGGAAATCGCTTCTTTTCAAAAATACAAAACACACCTGAAATTGGGAACACACACACACATGAAAACACTCAAACAATGATGCAGTGAGAGGAGGACGAGGCCAACAACTGAGACACTCAGACTGGAGAACAGGTCAATGACATCATGTTCTTTTATGTTCTACAGAAGTGTCACATGACCTCTGGACGACATGAGGAACTGAACGTTGTTTTCAATATAGAGTTGGCTAACAACACCTTTTTTTTTACCATGTCACTGTAATTTCACTGTAATTATTTTTGTCTCCATGAGTCTACACTAACATACAGTATTGATTACTGTAATTCTACTTTTTTTTGTAAGACTCAGACTGAATGGTGCATTAGTGTATGGATTTGTTCATGTGCGCCTGTGTGTTTTCAATTTCAAGTGTGTTTTGCATTTTGAATAGAAGTGTTTTCCCAGGGGGGTTTCATTCTTGAACTAAGTGTCTAATGTTGGGAACAGTGTGTAGTGTTTTTGCAATATGTGTGTCGCAGAATCGCAAACAAAGTGCAAAGCAGAAAATGTGTTTTGTAGTTGTTTCAGCCTTGGTTACAAAAGTTTAAGGTTTTTGATGCTTTTGTCAAAGCGTTCACTTTCAGTATGAAAGCAAGGGGTGGAAACTGTAGCTGGATTCATTTTACATACGTGACACGCCAGATGGTTTGTTTCACCGAACCGTCTGGGAAGTCGTCCTTAGAAACTGTTTGGAAAAGGGCAGGCACTTAAAAAAAATTGGATGAACCATCTGTCTATCACGTCTAACTCTGGCTAACTTCAGCCAATCAGATCAAACTCTGGCCGAAGCCTGTCAGGAAAGGAAAAAACATCTTTTCCAAAGAGAAAAGCCTTCAGTGTTGTTCTTTGTTCTTTCAGTGAAGAAATACTCTCCAGTTCTGATGTAACTGATGCTATCACAGTATCTATGCTAACCTCTTCATTGTTTTTTCGAGTTGCTTCCATGGACACTTTTTTTTTTTTGCTGTCTTCACACCTAAAATCACGCCCGTGGCTGCCAGTAGTCCCTCCGAGGATACAGATAATGGATACTGTGTAGTGACTCAGATTGAGCTGGTCTCTTGGCTCAGCCTCCTGCATCATCAGGCCATGGGACAGTTTGACATTGTCCACCAAAGTGGCCCTAATCTTGTCAGAAATATGTCTCCGTCTATTGCCTGGTTCCTTTCTTTGTTCTTGTTCTTGTCCTATCTATTCTATTCCTATTGTCCTATCCTATCTACTCCTCTCTCTCTCTTCACCTTTATCTCACTGTTACAATCCCTAGCTCGTGGTGAGAAAGGGAACGCAACATAAACCAGTTCTAATGGTAAAATAAAGTTATTTATTAAACACAGTGTTGGGAAACTGACAAACAACAGGGAGGCACTGCAAAAAGGGGAACGGGCCAATGGGTGCTGCTTAAGTCAACAAAAGAAATATAACAAAAGAAGGACTAACAAAAGAGGAGCTGACTCCTGGCTAAAGGTAATAAATAAAATGGCCGTAAAACAAGAACTCGGTCTAACTAACTTACCTTGGTAAAAAAAAATTATAAACATGTTATTTTAGCTTTAATAATGACAGAGTTCCACCCAGAACCATCACAAAAATAATCATAGACTATGGGAAAAGGCTGGAAACGAATACAAAAAATAAAATCCAAAAAAGTTGGAAACATTTCTAATTGTAATAAGTAAGGGTGCTTTGTTTCAATGTTTGAGAGCGAGTTATAGGTGCTGAGACAAAATGTGTTACAACTGTCCCTGGTCTCCCCTACTTTAATTTAATTGAGTCTAGTTAATTGATTATTTGTATTTTAATGTCGGGAAATTGGAAATCAAGACCACTTGTGAAGTTTTATTGACAGAGACAATGTAAAAAGTAACAATATAAAAGTGATAATTTCCATGTGTCCACTATGATCGCCTGTAGCTGAAATAGGTAAAAATGATGACATTATATTTTACATTTGTGTAATTTCTATTTTTAAAAAAATCTTAGGTGTTTTAGAGGAAGTTTTTCAAGTGTCCCTCTGAATGACCGTGTAACCTGGTCACGGGTCACATCTCCCGCCTGCATCCAGGTGCCATCTGTCCCTCTTCCTCTCTCAGCAGCTCTGAAGCGTTACGTCAGTGTCACTGCTGTGGCTGCTTTCACAGGCAGCCTGCTGCTCTTTAGTTGGTGTGTTCGCTTTCATTTAAATAAAAGCAAAAACCAGGAATGTCAACCAGAATTTAGTGTAACGTCATCATATAGACTAAATTTCTATCAGCAACCTCGACTCTGATGAGTCTTTTGAAGCGTAAAAATAGACTTTGGGTCACATTTATGCACAAGAGAAACACAAGCTGTTATGTGGCCTGTGTAGACAGCTGTATTGATGAAAATAGAGCTGTATCTGTTTCATCAGATGTGCGACAGACGACTGAAAATGTGGCTGAAATGACTCTTGTGTTGGCACACTGTATTGTAAACACCAGTGTTGGTCAGTTATGGTGTGTTTGCTGACTTTTCCACATACTTTACACTTTCTGCTGTTGATACCAACCTGGTCTCCGACATTACACTTTTAAACAGCGTACAGTACATGCCCCAAAGTCCAGCTTTGCTTCCAAGTATTGTGCAAAGTATTCCCTTTAACTTATGTGGAGAGCAGATCAATAGTCAGGTGACCTTTGTTGTCATGGTAACCAAAATAAATATGTGGTATATATGTATGAAACGGAGTAAGTTACCTTACCATTCTGATTAGCTCACACGAGGGATTTCGTGATACCAGAAATTTTAGTTGTCAATACCAATACTAGTCAATTTCCACGATTCTTGATACCTAATTTGATACCACAGTAAAAGACAAAAGCGAGAATAAAATTCAGTCATTTCTTTGGCACCTGAAATGAAAACTCTTCTGATGTTCCAGGACTAAAGACTGAGGGGGAGATTTACTGAACCTGTCAGGGGAGCATGTTGCCAAGTCTGGAAAGTAAAACAAAAGTGATTTCTGCTCTGAGTCTGCTTCTTCTTCTTCTCTCACATTCTCTCCTGCTTTATCCCCTCATATTTTAACAGAATAGTAGTACACAACTGTAGGTCTATACTGTAGTCCACAGTTTCAAAATTTTACCTATTTTGTGGTGCTTTGAGCACTGATCAGCTGAGCAGGCAGGGCGCACTGGATGCGCCGCTGTGTGCACCACTGCAGCCAGCATGTGCGTTTGTGTTTGACTGAGAGGGGGAAAGGAAGGTAGAAGGGGGACTATTTGTGCACAATGTTTCTGGGTTTCATTACCGCTGCTCTGTCACTTGACCTGCCTGTCATAACCCGATCTGAACTTGCCCGCCCTGTGGGTTAACTGGGTCGATCCATGCATCACTACTTTTTCTTTTTTAGACGAGTCGAAGCGGCGCTGTTGCTGCAGCCGCACATATCACTGGTTGCTGATCAGTGCTGGTTGGCGTCCTGCTGGCATTTAACAGCAGACTACAGCACATGTAAGCATTTATCTGTCATGTCCAGAAGAACTGCATCTCCCACGTTACTGTAAAAAAAAAAACGAGTACCATCGTCTTTCCAAATTTTGGCATCAACTTGGTACTGAATTATGGGTTCTCGTGACATCCCTCACTCACACTAGTTTAGTTTCTGGTATTTAGGCATCAACAGTTCTCACTCCCTCCCCTCTGTCCATAAAAATAATTTTTACAAAGTTGGTTATGGAAATTAAATCTGATCTGATGCGCTGGGACTCTCCCTCTCTTGCTGACGGGCAGAATCAATTTTATTAAAATGAATATTCTGCCCAGACTTCTGTTTCTCTTCCAATTTTCTTCTGCTATTTCTACTAAAATCATTTATTCAAATGTTAGACAAAACAATTTCAACATTTATTTGAGCTGGGAAGAGACCCGACAGCACGTAGAGAAGCGCTGCAGACAAGCAAACACGACGGGGGCCTGGGGCTGTCTAACCTTTTGTTTTATTATTGGGCATCCAGTATTCAAAAAGATCCACGTCTGGTCTAACTCTCCCAACCTTGATTGGTGTAAAATGGAGGATTATTCTTCCCACCCATCATCTCTGGCTGCTCTGGTTTGTGCTGCTCTGACTTCTTGCAGTCTTAAATACATTAGAAACCCAGTTGTACAATCGTCTTTGAAAATTTGGAAACAATTCAGACAACATTTTAATCTTCCTGCTCCCATTTTCACCCCCATTTGAAATAACCACTTGTTTCCTCCCTCTAATTTAGATATAGCTTTCCCATTTGTTTTGGTTTTTCCAAGCTTGTCATTATGCCCGCACATATTTTGTATCCTTCCCTCTGCTGCCAGCTGGTTCTCTTGACACTGAGATGCTTCCTCTCCCTGAGTTACGCGGTATTATATCACTTTTATACGACCTCATACTGTCCTCGGATCTGTCTTCTCTGGCAGCGGTTACGGGTAATTGGGAAAAGGAAGTTGAGCTTGATGTGACAGATGAATGGTGGGAAACGGTCTCAGTTTGGTTTGGTTTAGGAACAGATCATGGTTTGAGTAATAATAAGTACATTAAGTCACATGATGCATGTACTGTCAGGCGTCTTAAAACACTGACATATAGTTTCAGATGGGACACAAACCACAGTCTCTGTCACAGTGAAAACTGGACCGGACTAAGCATAAAGCTTTGTAGGTTGTTTCCTTGCTTATAAGTGTTTAGACTAAGGCTTGTAGCGTTCAAGAGGAACTTGTGAACATGACATGGCATACTAATGGCTCCTCTCATGAACATGGTAAACACGACCACATTTGAATGCACCACCTGTTATGATACAGCACATGACCATTAAAGTTACCAAGGTCACGCTTCACTCACAGCATTCTTCAATGTTATTGGCCAGCATTATTGTCAGCTGTTTGCTAGCTGACA
This sequence comes from Lutjanus campechanus, assembly GCA_027495735.1. Taxonomy (NCBI): domain Eukaryota; kingdom Metazoa; phylum Chordata; class Actinopteri; order Lutjaniformes; family Lutjanidae; genus Lutjanus; species Lutjanus campechanus. Next base: position 5,655 of record JAJHUR010083439.1, on the reverse strand, counting down.
CACTTAGTTAGCCTGTGTTAGCTAGCGTCTCCAAAATGGACAACAAAGGTAAAACAAAAAGAAAATGAAGGTGAGAACATTGTTCTCCTGAAGAATGGGGCAAGAACAAGCACATGGTTCAAGGTAAATTTAACCAGCAGGCAGAACAAATCGCAAGAAGTAACTGACAAAATAAATGAGAAATGTGAGAAATCTGCTCTGAAACGAAGTCTGGATGACGTCATGAAGAAATATTAAAATATGACTGTGACAGCAAGAACTTAGACAAACAACAGTTGGAGAGCTTAAGTAAAAGCTAATGCTAATGTATGAAACAGAGTCATATAAATGTTTGGCTAGCTAGCTACAAAGTTTCTAGTGCTAACGTCAAATCTATTCCCTCTCAAGTTACACATAACTCAGAGTGTCCGGTGAATTCTCTGTCCTGAAAATGTATTGTGGTGTCTCTTCAGTCATCATAAATTCAGTCATGTTCCACAAATGATTTCTCTTTTAAGGGACTGTTACTGCTGTTTCACACAGCATGCAGCACACGTGCAGCACAACTGCTGTACATCTGCTGTGCAGCATCCGCAGCAGCCAAAATACGTTAATTAGAATGAAAGGGGATTGTTTGCATTGACACCAGATGCGAATGCAGCATGTTGTGGCTGCAGCAGACTTGTATCATACAACATTTTCCTGTGTGCTGCCAGTTTGCTGCAGCTGCAAGCTTGCTGCAGCACACAAAATAGTGTTTAAACACAAAATTTCTGTAAAAAATATCATGCATTTAGGGATGTGCATCTCACTGACTGAGATGATTCAGTACGTATCTTGATACATCATACATCTTTACATTTTGATTCAATTAATGCTACATCTGTAGAGTGCTATTAGTTGTAAAAAGAAATCCTGGACATTACAGTGATGTTAACACCTTATTATAAGTCTCATTAATGAGATACTGTAGCCTAAATGAGAATCTGTGAACAAACTTTAAACTGTCACGTCTGTCACTGTTTCCAGCGTGGTCTGTTTTGAGGAAATGAAGAGGAGGCACAGGAGAGGGAGGAGGGAGCGCTTGTATTGTGTGAGCACGGCAGAAGGCATCCTGCGAGGGCGGTGCAGGCAGAGACAGGAGGAGAGAGAAAACGGAGGAAAGTTACAGCAGCAGCTGCCTGGTGCCAAAAATGAAACGTATGTGCCTCCTAATGAGATGTATCGACATGCTAGTGCTGCTTTGTTTCTGATTCATGTTCAGCTTTTTACCGATACAGGCCATCTGAACCGATACACTCATATCTTACACATTTAAGTCCGATGCATCGGATGCATGAGTGAATCGTTAGACCCCATACGCATTGTCTGATTTTTTTTTTAATCATATATGTTTCATGAAAACATACCTTTTCTGTCATAATTTGTGGAGGTACTGGTTGAAATTGAAGATATATAATTGTTGTACGCTGGGTTGAATTGGGTGCATGACATCATTCACCATTTTTTACTCAAGACTTTGGGATTCCCTCTTCAGGTTGTGCCCCGTTCACGCTCCTTTGCAGTTGTCATCCCGTAGTTGAGTTAATTCAGTTGAGAAATGGACGAGGAAAGAGTGATTGTCGAGGTGGAGAAACATAAAGAGCTCTATGACCTGCAGAGCCAGCTTTAATTCTCTTCTGCTTGTTTTACAGTGGTTGGTGGGCACACGAACAAAGTCTGCTCTGTGTTTTAAGCTGTTCCTTAGATGAAAGTGTAAGGACGCAGATGGGGCTGGTTGATTCTATGCTGTGAATCTGACTTGACTTACACTTGCGTCTTTCTTCCCTGCCATGTTTAAACATATACCAGTGCACAAGCGTCAACGTGCAAACTGCACATTTTATCGACATCTTTCTGGAACTGATCTTCCTTTTCTCTTAGTTTGAGGGTTTAGTTTTCATAACTCTGCAGGGTCAGATGGGATTCATTGCGCCAGTCAGGACCGATCACCGAGAGGCTTAGTGGATCCTTTCAGACCTGTTTCTGATTCCACTTTGTTCCAAACCAGTTCAGGATGCGCTGGAGGTGTCATAGTTTGTGTGGTCCGGCATGATGAATGTGCTCTGTCAAAAACAAGAACCCCAAAGCCAGGAAACAAAATCTTGTGGCGATGCAGTCATCCTCACAGAAACAAAAACTTTTGATGTGTCCCTGTGTGTGGTGTTTAATGTGGATCTGTGTACTAACTCTGGTTCCTGCAGTGGGCAGTGGTTGAATATTGAACCATGCAGGGGTCTGGGTGAGACGCAGGGAGCAGGCCTGTGGTCCATGTGTCCAGCAGATGAGGGCTGATGTCATATTGCTTTGCTGTTGTGATCTCCGGTGTCGCCCTGCTGAGGTTGTGGTTGCTGTCCTTTCCCGACAATCAGGAGGATAAAAGAACCAGCTGGACCTAGCTGAACCTGGCCACAACCACTGTGCACTGCTGGGCTGCAGGAGCAGCATCAGGCGCTGTGTGGGCGGATCGGTCAGTCAGTCATGACAAGTTCAAAAAAACCTAACTGCTCATGTTGTGCATTGTATTGTCATCAGCAGTGAACATCTGGAGCAGTGGGAGTTTTCCCGGTGGGTCAGTCAACCTGAGTCCTGCAATTTGATACAAAAACATAAAGTTTTTATTATTCAGCTGTCAAAAAATCATTCTCAGCTCAACTGTGTTGAGTTCCAGAGCGTCAACAGTGAGACAGAAGGACATTAGGGGATTTCTGTCCTCTTTAGTTTTCTTTATTAAAACAACATGATGAATCCTCTCAGCCACGGTTGGGAGGGTTATTATAAAAATGTACAATTACTAATTACATGATAAAAAAAATATATAGATATAGATATAGCTCGATTACTTTCTGTTACTTTTGGATCACCTCACTGACAAATAAAATGAAAATGTTTAGCCTAATATAATGTTTTATGTTCATTGTAGGTTTATTCATTGGTTGTGCAGCTATTCCTTCCTTTGTTAACCACAAAAGCATGTTTAAATTAATAGCAGTAATTATGCACATTTAAATGCACTGTTCAAGGAAAAATCTGTAATATATTTACTGTCATAAATCATAAAATGATCATGATGTGTCATCAGAGATCAAGGAAGCATGTTTGAAGTTTCCAAGCTGAAATACTCACTTCACTTGAGATGAACACTACAGCCATGGTGTCCTTTAAAATTTCTGTTCCAGACGGGAATAACTGTTTGTACGTCTGTTTCACATTAATCAGAGCTCAAATGAATGCAGAATTTTCACTGGATGAGTAAGTGTCTGTTCATGAGTTGTAAGAAATCATTAATAATCTTGTAGAAAGTGTAGATGTTTTAACTGTTAAACTCTTTGGCAGGCAGTGAGTTTGGCAGGCAGCCAGTGAACTCATCGTCCAGAGTGTTATTTCAGAGCAGTGGGCTTTAGTTTTCAGGCTAAACTTTACATTGACAGACAAGTGACAGTTTTTATAAACAGCTGATTAACTTACAGCGGAGGAGCCGTCAACGCTCATTATTGTCAGTTTACGGTGGTTGTGTGCATCCTGCGCTCCTGCGGAGCTCCTGCAGAGCTCCTGCAGCCTGCCTGTCGATGCCATGTCTGGAGAGGAGGGGGCGGGATGAAACAACTTACTTCAACCACAGATTGTGTATTAATCAGTCTACAACCTATTTACCAAACTTATAACTGCCATAAACTTATTCCGATCATTCTTATCCTGGCTCATTGTCTACTGATGCTGCTTTGTCACCCCTCACGCATCTCATACTGATACACAAGATAATCTCTACCATCTGTATGAGACACTGGCAGAAAGCCTTTTTAACAGGTGGTAAATGTTGTGAAAAGGTTGCAGACTGGAGTTAGTCATGGTACCAAAACTATCCTGTTAGATCTAGGAAAAGATCATGTTTTTAAGTTTAAATAAGTATGTTATGTTATGTAACACACTTCATGTGATGCAAGTTGCAAGATGAAAGTCACATGATAAAAGTCATGTGACCCACTTAATGCTATGTACCTTAAAACTTTTAATAACATTTTGGTTTCACACTGGACATGAACCCCCGTGTCCAAAGTCCTGTGTTTGTTTGAGACATCCATCCAGCCCACCTCCTGCAGATTTTCTTATACTGTCTACTACTGTCTTTATACAGTGTTGAAAGTACAGTACATCTCATACAGCCGTGGTGCATTTACACACTAAAGGGTGCCTTGTGCATCTGTATGACATGCTGGGGTGGTGACAAAATGTCAGTATTTCATGAGCTTGGAAGGAGAGCGGGCTGTCCAGTCTTTGTGGTTTTACCCACACACCATCCCAGTCACCAGCTTCACCACCTACAGTCGCAAAATATTTTTTAGTAGAAGCAGTGGTAGTACTAGTAGTATTGACAAGTTAACTAACTTTTTTGTGTAGCTAACGTTAGTGGTCTGACTTTATCTGTCGATGTGTCTTTAGATTAGATGTTGAGTTCTGGGATGATGATGGTAGAACTGTCACTGTACTGTGATGATGTTCCTCTTTTCTGATTTAAAGTCTGTAAAGGAAAGTTTTTCTTCTAAACACATTATACATGTTAGAAAATAGTTGCTGAAAAGATGTGAGAACTGAGAACTGTGTTGTAGTCAGTTATGGAGTTTGACTTCACGATTTCTGTGTTCAGGATTTTTTGGGGCAGAAACATGGCTTGTGTCGGAGCCATGGTCCCCCAACAATATGCAAAATTGTAATCCTGCTAATAATCCCCATTCTATTAAAAGTAAATAATACAATTTCCTTTTGTTTGTCTCCTAATTAAGTAACTCTGTTAATGTAATCCATTTCCCCAAGCGTGCTTGCTGTTTGAATGTTGTCCTCAAATTAACCAAGACTGCAATCATAAGAATTAAACCTTTACATTTTTTCCTTTTTAGTTTGGCAAATCTAATTTGATCCTTCATAATTCAGTTTTATTTGTATAGCAACCAAAATCATAACAAAGTTATCTCAGGGCACTTTTCAAATAGAACAGGTCTAGACTGTACCCTTTGAGCCAGTTGTTCCCAGAAAGAGCGAGCACTGAGGCGACTGTGGCGAGTAAAAACTTCCCTTTAACAGGCAGAAACCTCGAGCAGATCCAGGCCCTTATAATGGTCCAATCATAACACACAGAACCACACCGCACCGCACCTTGACAGCCAGATCCAACAAACATTCAGACAGTGAAGACGTGCCGACACAGTAGCCTGCATTATCAGTTCAAAACAGTTTCCCCAGCTGATTTAATATGAATGAATGTAACTTCCTGCATGTCACTGTGCATTAGATGCTTACAGGGAGAGACAGACAGACAGACAGACAGACAGACAGACAGACAGAGAGAGAGAGAGAGAGAGACGGGAGTAAAGGAGGAGTAATAGAGAGAAGGAGAGACAGACTGGTGGGTGGACTGTGTGGCTGTGAGCAGATTACTTGCTGCTCAGATGAAACAGGGACGAGCACATGGCTGCACTGAGAGATGGAGGCATGTTGTCTGAGGGAGAGACTGAGTGCAGTGGAGAAAGATCACACACACACACACACACACACACACACACACACTCTCTCTCTCTCTCTCTCTCTCTCTCTCTCTCTCTCTCTCTCTCTCTCTCTCACACACACACACCCCTCTCTTTT
>JAJHUR010083435.1:0-10479 GCA_027495735.1 Lutjanus campechanus | reverse complement strand
TAAATCTCAAGATGTTATTATAAGTAGAAAAAGACAAATTGTTCCAGGGATTACTTTTATCGGGGTGAAAAATACCACATAATTGACGTATATAAACTGCCCCTGGAGACAGAAAGAAATCTCAGTTATTTAACAGACTTGGAGAACTCCTTACAGCTGACTTCAGTCTAATTTTATGAGCTGATTTTAATACAGTTGCATCAGAAAATGACAATAGCTGTCCTTTTTGTTTTTGATTGCATTTCTATGCTGAAGGTTTTACAGGTGTTTCTATAGGCTTTGTGTAACATCGTGGTTCACTGTGAAAACAATACAGCAATGTACTGATATTATTATTATTATTATTATTATTATTATTATTATTATTATTATTATTTATTTATTTAACCCTTATTTAGCCAGGGAAACCAATTGAGACTGAGGTCTCATTTTCAATGGTGCCCTGGTTACACACAATATATTTTACTGTCATGGAACAATACAAACAATGAAGTAATAAAATAATTTGAAGAAAAATTTTTAAAAATCAGCAAAAAGAAGAGAGTTTTTCCAAGTTCAGATTTGACTTGTGGCACTTCAAGGACTAACCAATCCTGAGATCTTGTCTGATAGAGATTAGAACGCGATGTCAAATAATTGGGAAGCTGTAAAATGATATTTTACGCATACAAAAGCAGCCAGGGATGGCAATGTTATTAATATACAATGTGAAAAGTAAAGGGCCTGATATTGAACCCTGTGGTACACCTTTAGTGACATTCAAAATGGTGGACCGAGTAGAGTCAGCAACAATAACTGCAACAGGTCAGTTCTGTTTCTCAGCTTTGCGGATGCGGGTTGGTTTGCCCAACTGGACCTGCACAGGACTTTGGTTGCCAGCTAATAGTTACACTTAGCTACCTTAGCAACAAGTTAGCTGCTAAAGCTAGTGATATCTCTTCATCTGGAGTAATTAAATACCTGAGAGTTGAGGCTGGACAGCCAGAAGACATCAGAGGGGAAAACAGAAAATATTTCCTCTATGATCCAGTTTTACCCAGATCAGTGAATGGTTATGAAGTTGTGCTTTTGTACAGTGACGCCCCCAGAAACACTGCAGTCTGCTCCAGTGAGTGGAGGTGTTTTCCTTCCATCCTCAGGCAGAGTCATAAGTGTTTCATTGGATGCAAATTTAGAAATGCAAGTGCAAAGACAAACTGTGAAATATTATTCTAAATATCTGAGAATATCTAGAAAAAGACTACAACGTGTAGGTGTGATAAAAACACTTAAACACAGGTTTTGACTTTATGGGAACTTGAATGAAAACAGATGAGAGGAGTGTAGTGTATGACTCTTGGACAGTATGTCTCTCTGTTTCTCTTTCATTACCTCCATTAGTCTCCCAGCATGTTTCACTGCTGATGGTTTCACGTCACAGCGGCTCATCAGGCTGCAGACGGGTGACGCGTCCTGTCTCACTCCTTCCCTCCCCTCCTGAAACCGGCTGATGGGAAGCGACATATGTGTTGCTGCAAACATGGCAGGAGGTTCACTCCTGGCCAACTAACTCATTGTTTAGTCATCTCAGTGACACCGAGCGGACCGGCGAGGTCTGTGTGCGCTGCCGCTGATTAGCATGGCCTCCTTTTCCTGCGAGAGACTCAAAATAAAAACTCCCGTGGCCCTCTTCTCTGAGCAGATTGGATTTCTTTGTAGTGAAATGTTTCCCCCTAAGTGCTCTTTTTCGCCTCGTAGTCCCCATGTTTGCTCTCCGAGAGACAAACCTATTTTAAACCGTTGCCTCTTGTCAGAAAAAGTTAGCGTGCGCAGCCCAACGCTCGCCAGCAGCGGCGTCCAGCTCCCCTGTTTGTTTCTGGAAGTGACAGAGAGCGTCTTGTTGTTTTATTAGTGCTGGTGCGGAGGGAATCTAGCATCTGTGTCAGAGCGCCGGCTCAGGTGTCAATCAGGCACATAAAGCATGCACCTGCCGGCCCCGGGGCCCTTCTGAAAGCAGCTAAATTAGAGAGGCAGGAAAGCAACAAATAGAGTGTTTTGTGGCGTCCCACCGTTGGCACATTTTTAGTGTAGCGCCATAAAAACCTGTTGCCTCTCATTTAGCAGGGAGGATAGTGGGACGGAGAGGGGGTGACGGTAAACGAGCATGTCTGATGAAGGGTGACAGCTGCCGACAGAGATTGGGATTTCTGCCTCAGTGGCTCACAGAGGGTTCACCGTTGATTCAGTGTATGTTCTGTGAAATGTCACCGGTTTAACAGGCGTTTCACTCACAGGCTGAAGGGCCTTTTAAAGGAGCAACATTTATCATATTAAATGTTGTCTGATTTGTTTTTCTCTGCTCTGGTTTTTCTAGACGTTTACGTCCGTAGATGGTCTGATGTTTGTCCTGTTGGAACGTTGTTTAATAAATCAATGAGCAGAGAAGAGCAGCTGGATTCTTTCATGATGCGTCAAAGAATAAAAATCAGACAAAATCATAAAGAAATAAACTGCAGGTCGACATGTCAACGAGTCGGTGTGATGAAACTGAGCATACAGAGGCAGGGTTAGGGAGTACAGTCTGAGGTTCTAACTAGAACCATAAAGGGTTCTTCAGCTTGTGAAGAAGCCTCTCTGGTTCATAAAGGTCCCACCTGTAAACTTTTCAGAGAGTTCTTCCAAGAACCCAACATACAGGGTTATACTTGGGTAAGGGTTATACTATGGAACCATCTGTGAAAGGTTCCAACCTTCATGAGAGGTTCTACAGAGAACTTGGTGTACTGGTTCCACTCATAACCCTCTCTGGAGGTTCTATTGAGAACCTTCCCACCTTGTATGGGTGCTAACAGGAACCCACCCAGGATGTTCTGCCAAGAACCTTTTTATATTCCAACAGTTTTATCTAAAACCACAATCAGGAGGCTCTACGGAGAACCTTTTTTATTACAAGGGTTTTATCTACAGTACAACACACTGATGGGGTTCTATGGAGAACCTTTTTATATTCCAAGGGTTTAATCTAGAACACACCCAAGGGGTTCTATGGAGAACCTTTGTATATTTTTAGGGGTTTATCTGGAAGGCACCCAGGGGGTTCTCCCAAGGACCTTTTTATATTCCAAGGGGTTTAATCGAGAACCCACTATGTGGGTTTTACCCACTATGTGGGTTCTACTGAGAACCTTTTTATATTCCAAGGGGTTTAATCGAGAACCCACCAAGGGGGTTGTACTGAGAACCTTTTTATATTCCAAGGGTTCTGTTAGAACCCAATGACAGGCCTTTTCCACCAACATGAAACCGCCCCCGTTGTGGTTCAAGCACCTAATTTTGAACTGTTGAATTTCCATTTCCACCCAAAATAACCTGGTTGGGAACGTTGGTTCCCAGCTGGAACCCAAAGAAAAAAGCATATAAAGTCCATTGTTTATCTTGTAGAACTCAGTGGTTAAGTAAACTTTTCCTGCTCAGGCAGGTCGTGTGATCCCACAGAGAACCTGCAGGAGAATCTGCTGTCCGCTCTGCCGGTTCAGATGTCTCTGATCACACGCTGTGACTACAGGTTCTGTTTTACTGCACAAACTTTATGTAATTCTCTGCTGGAGAACACGAGGAGACTGTCCTCATAAGAACTATAGCACCGCTTGTTAGCTCAAACACTAAAAATAATGGTTTTAATACAACATAGAACATTTATACTGTGTATTTTGTATTGTTCTGTGTCTATTTGCCTGTTTTACATATTTTTCTGACCTTTTTGTGTCTCGTTATAGTCTTTTGCACACCTGCTCAACATCTCTGTGGACATTTTTTGTCTCTGTGGCTGTAATGCGTCTGGCCATTTTTTGTCATTTTGTAATCATTTATCATTTCTTTGTCATTGTTGAAGCCATTTTGTGTCTCTTTGTAGCCATTTTGTGTCATTTTGTAGTCATTTTGTGTCTCTTTGTCATTGTTTTGCCTTTTGTCACAGCTGTTTTGTGTCTCTTCGTGGTCATTTTGTGTCACATTTTGTGTTGTTTTGCCTTTTTTTTGCAGCCATTTTGTGTCTCTTTGTGGTAGTTCTGTGTCTTTGTCATTTTTTGGCCCCTTCTGCAGTTATTTTGTATCCCTTTTGTCTTGTTGTTGCTGTTTTTGTCTCTTTGCAGTCATTAAGCATCACATTGTACTTGTTTGCTTGTTTGTTGCCATTTTGTGTTTGTTTGTATTGGTTTTGCAGCTGGTTTTGTAACTGTTTTGTTTCTCTTTGTGGTCATTTACCATTTCTTTATAGTTCTTTTGTCTCCTTTGTGCAGTTTTGTGTCATGTTGTAGCCATTTTGTGTCTCTGTAACCATTTTGACTCTTTTTGCGTTTGTTTTGTGTCTCTTTCAAGCATCACTTTATGGTTGTTTTGTCCCTCTTGAAGCCACTTTGTCTCTTTGTTGTTGTTCTGTTGTACTGATCACTATTCATACTTTCTAGAAAGACGAGCCAATCGATCCTTGGCAAGTGTCTGACCTGCAAATGTATTGTGTTCAATAACTGCCTTTCTTTTCCCTTTTCATTGCTCAATAACTTTCTAATCCCCAGCTTCTTTGCAGAATCAGTGGAATTAAAAGAAAACTTGATGATTAGACTGAAGTTGCTTCCTTTTATGAGTTTTAGCAGAATCAACATTTTCTTGTTTTTATTTGCTCAGGAAAAAGCAAATCTATAAGAAAATGAGAAAAGTAAGTAAAGTAAGACTTATCAATGAATAACAACCATTTAAAGTAAAACACTGGTGAAATAAAAATGTTACTACATCAGAATGGGAGTTCCAAGTAGCAGAAAGACTTCTCAACGGGCGGGTCTACATCACATGTATGTTTCCTTTTTGTTATTATTACTACCCAGGATGCAAATGGATGTGAAACTTAACTCCTTAGTTCCTGGAGGGCGCGGTGTATCTAAAACTACATTCAAATTTATCATTTAATGGTTAAAACTACATGCTGTAGCTGTTTTTTGTTGTTTATTTTACAGCAGATGGTGTGTTGTTGGTTCTTTTACGTTAAAAGTTGAGACCCACCACACCCACATTAGCCTCATTAGCGAGATCGCAGGGTTTGTTTTGCCTGCAGGCCAAAGTTTGTTGGATTAATCTATTTTGATTTGAATTAAAAAACTTCAAATCCACCCTCCCTAACATGTAAACCAGATTGCCTGTGGGAGAATGTGACCACATTGTGTTGACCTCTGTTGTGTAACTTCATCTACATGAGCTGCAGGACATTTCTGCGCCGCCGTTTGGCAGGAACGGGAACGACAAGCTTTATCCCGTGCTATGGGATAAATTGTATTTGCAGGTGCGTAGTCGTTATCATCATCATCATTATTACATAATTATATTCCATTTTTTACTATTAATTGTATGTTTAGTGTTGGAAATTAAATGAAAAGAGTCTCCACTGGTTTAACATTGCTCTCCTTTAACACTATCATATTGAATTATCTACATCGATGCAGCAGAACCAGAGATATTATTCCGCATATCCTTCTTCCTTGTCAATATCAGTCGCCTTCATTACCCACAATGCAACATGACTGCCAAAAGTTCAGTCAGAGATTCAGGTGTTAAATCTCCACGTTCTGTTTATTATTATTCTTATTAAACCTGCACAGTTAGGCGAAGCCAAGATGCTCAGTTACATTAGTGATGCTGGTTCTTTATTTGCACCCTAAACAACAATATCATCGTCCATCACAATGTTTCGCCGCGGACAGCGTCATATGTCTATTTGGTAGACATCACCCAACCCTGTAAAGATGTCTGCCCCTCTCTCCAATACAATAGGAATAAAAGGTGCTCAGCTTGTGGAGCTCAGAGCACAAAAAAAAAATTTAATTTTAAAAATTCAAAACCAGTGTGTCTTTCCAAAAATCATGACCCGATTACTCAAGATAATCCACAGACCTTGTGAGCAGTTTCATGTAGAAACTATTTTCTTTCTGGTAGAAAGCAAAATAGTTCCAGTAGATTCTAAAGTGGTTCTAGTAGATTCTACTGCAGAAAGAAAGTAGAGCCATTTAATCTGATTATATTGGAGACATCTCTACAGCTGATATCTCCAGAACTCTGCAACTCACACACAAAAAATCTCAACAGCACTACAGGCCAGAGGAAAAATTATGAATTTTTTAATTTGGGGTGAACCAAACTGCTACTGCTTCACAACGTTAACTCTGTGTTAATTTTGTTACCATGGCGAGAAAGGTCACCTGACTATGGATCTAAGTTCTAACTGAAGATTCATTGATGCACGACATACTGACATTGACAGGTTTGAGCATGTGAGGAGTACCTGAAAGCAGCAGGAGTCTCCTCTGTCCGTGGTCCTGAAGCAGATGTCTTTACTCACTTAAAATACAACCAAGTTATTACATAAACTTTATATATTTAACTGTATTTCTGTAATCCAGCTAATTTGGTCACATATTGTTTATGTATGAAGTAACTGATGATCTATTAAGTGTGAACTAATCATATGAACTCATACTGACTTGATCAGTTGTTAATGGTGAGAAACAGGAAATCAGGATACATTATTAATTCATACATTAAGTCATCATGAGGCGTGCATCAGTAATGGATTACTTACAGTTCCCATGACGTCAAATTCTATGTGTAAGTGTTTTTAGCACATTATGTACCGTGCTATACGTCACCCAGACGTCAGTATCTGGCCCATTAATGACAAGTTGTTTTGTAGATATTCTTGTGTATTTTTCCTGGTGTTTCAGATTTAGTCTTTTCCTGGAATAGAATCTAAAACTGTTGATGATTCATCCTGCACTCAGGGCATGCACTAAATATGAGTCCAACGAAACACTTTCTCTCTCCTGATGCAGCCGAGCACCGAAGACGTCCATTCACCGGAACAGACCGGAGTGTTTCTGGTGGCCTCACTGCACAATAACACAACTCTGTAACCCTTATTCACTGATTTAAGTGAAACCGGGACAAATTTAATGGAGAAAATGTTTTCTGGTTTCCTCTCTGATGTGCTCCAGCTTTTTAATGACAGAGTTTCGTGATGGACAGCAAAGAAACTTAAAAAAGAAGGAAGGGTCTCTACATCACTAATGAACATTTTATGCTTCAGACTGCTGTTAGTCTCCAGATAGAACCAATATCATCACATCTCCCATGAGCTTCAATAGAACTGGCACCAAAGTCTGGAGTGGGGCTGCACAGTTTGGTTAAAAAAAAAAACATATTGCAATTATTTTGACTGAAATTGCGATAGCGATATGTGATCCAATTTGTGGAAATGATCAATGTTGCATCACGATTTTCATGTTAACTGAAAAAAAAAAGACTATTAAAATCATGATGATGTGATATTCCAAACAAACATTTCTTTCAACTGGAGAACAAGACCCCATTATAATGTTCTCTTACACATTTTTCCTTTTTCAAAAAACAAGCTAAGTGTGACTGTTAGCTGGCAACCAACAGAACCAGGATCAGCAGCCTCCCCGTGAACTCAACCGGTCACCAGGACAAACACAGCCTCCATGACCGACAGGAAATACAGAACCCAGGTTTCCTGATGGAAAGATGCAGTAGCTTTTCTTGTTGCTAAAGTAAACTCAGAAGCCAAATCCTGCAAGAAAACTCTCTCAGTACTGTAGCCTATTTGCCATCACCAAACTGGCATCCGTTGATCTAAGAGGCGCTATTGGCTCCTGTCTTTACACGAAACACATAAGCAGTAAGCGCTCCGCTTGCTGTTTCATGGGAACTTTAAGTATATGATTTGTTCCCTAATTGTAAAGTGTTATCTGTGAGACTTACGTCCATGAATCTGTTGCCCCAGTGCTTGATGAGAGGGTTCTCAACACGTCTTCCTCATGTACCTGCAATCACACGATCACCATTCAGCCAATCACATTAGTGCTGATCATAGTTTGAACTCATTTTGCCTATATTTCAAAATAAGAGCATGATAAATTCATTCAGGATTCCAGCCTCAACTAATGATTATTTTCATTGTTGATTAATCTGTTTATTTTCTCGATTAATCGATTAGTTGTTTGGTCTATAAAATGTCAGAAAATGGTGAAAAATCAGTGTTTCCCAAAGCCCAAGATGACGTCCTCACTTATCTTATTTTGTCCACAACACAAAAATATTCAGTTTACATGAAGAAGTAAAGGAAACTTAGAAAATATTCACATTTAAGAAGCTGTAATCTTAGAAATTGTACGGGCGATTTTCTTAAAAAAAATATTCCAACTGATGAATAGATTAAATTAGTGATTAACTAAATCATTGCAGCTCTGTTCTCCTGCTCTCCTCAAAATGCCAAATTGTCTGCATGAGAATAAACTGGATTATTTTAGCCTGATAACAGCGTGTTAACCTGAATTAGTTAAACCACTTTCAAAGAACTGGAACCACCTGAACAACAAGACCAAAGAGGACCAGAACCAGGACATACGTGTTTTCTTGTTTTCTTTTTAAATGAACTTTTTTCCCTTCCTCCTTTAGTATGTACTTGGTTTTTAAAAATTAGTTTCTGCATGTGATTTCTGTTGTTGTGTCATTATTTGCTGCTGAATTGTAAATCACTTTCAGCTGTGTTCTGTGTATGAAAGGTGCTGTAAAAATAAAGTTCATTCATTCATCTGCAGTTTTCAAGATCATGCCTGATCTTTTCACACAGTTTAGATTCAAAATGTGAACTTCTGACAGCACTGAGAGGTCACTTGGAGATATGAAGACGCTATCAGGTGTCTTTTTTAAAAACATATAAATTAAACATCTTAAATCTTGAAATACACAAGCAGACTCTTTTGAAACCCTCTTGTTGAGAAAAAACCCTGGACAGGAAGACAACATGCGTGATCACAGGTGACATTTTCATCTTCAGCACTTCTCAGCGTATATCAGCTCATGATGAGTAAAACCAGAGGCTGATATCAAAATGTTTAATAAGATTAAATCTTATCAGGCTGCACAAACATGAAGCTCCTCCAGGTGTGGCCCGGACACTCAGGACGCATGTTTACCCCCCTGCAGGATGTGACGCTCCATGTCTTAAGGATCTTAAGTTCGCACTTAACATGCCGCCGGTGTCCCCCAGCCGAGGACGTCCGTCCTGAACTGAGTGTGACGTGCTGAGCTGTTGACTTAATTAATGGGACACTCATAAAGCACGAGACGCTGAGACAAGACGTCATCTCTACATTCATCAGAGCGGGAATGGATCACTGTCCACCGCGAGATCTGCATGCAGAGCTGTGTGACCGGGACAGGGACATCTATCACACACTCACTCACACACACCCTGGAATGACACACATGCATGAAAGCTGTCTGTCTGATTGTGTTATTGTCTCTCTTTCACACAATACTCATGTTAAATTAGTGTAATAATCTCAAAGATTTTTATATGAATTAAAGTTCCTGTGAAATATTAGAGCAGCCATGCATTGGTTCTCCAACAATGCCAGCAATCCCTGAAGCTATATTTGTATTCAATTAAGTATTAAATACCTGTAACTCATTTGTCAAGAATGCTATAAGATATATAAGTGGAATTAAGCACAAGGACACTTAAATATCGTGTCAGATCATCAGGTTTTACACCAATATCAGGAAACTGTAGATTTTCCCCAGACAGAGGTGACCCTGACTTTAGATTTCTATGCAGAGAGAGAGATTTTATAGTTTTAATGATTTGCAAAGAATCTATAATATACGGTGGCCAACAAGGGCAAACGCGCTGCACATACAAAAACAAGTTATGTATACAGAAACGCGCTGCAAATACAGAAACACACTGCATATAAGAAAACAAATGCAAAAGGAAAACGCTGCATATCCAGTCATACAATGGAAGTGCTCCAGGCCTCAAAGGGCAGTGCTGAGCTTCTACCCAAGAGACAGACAACGGGAGAGGCCACATAAAAAGAAAAAAAAATAAGAAAGAAAGAATGAAAAAGAAAGAAAAAAAAAAGAATACATAACTTTTTATATAGCCTCTCCCGACTCCAACTTTCTTCCAACCATAACTTTCTTCTTCTCACTCACTCCCTCATCTGCTCCATACCATACGCTGATACGTCCGTTGTCTGTCTCTCGGATGGAAGCTCAGCACTGCCCCTAGAGGCCTGGAGCACTTCTGTTGTATGACTGGATATGCAGCGTTTTCCTTTTGCATTTGCTTGACCTTGTCGGCCACCGTTATAAAATCCCTTCAAAACACTTTATCGAATACCTACATAGTTACATTTTAACAGCACTTAAACAGCTCTCTTGTAGACTTCCTCTTTCGACTTCAAAACTGTATGTCACACACACACACCTGCACACACAAGACAGATTCTGAACACTGATGAAACCCAAGAAACCAGCTGGATTTCACGCTGTGAAATTATGTTTTTTTTTTCTGCAGAATGATTTGCCTGCTGTTAAACATCTGAAGTCAAACCTTCATCCTTCTGTACATTCAGACGTCACGTTTGG
>JAJHUR010083430.1:13650-43779 GCA_027495735.1 Lutjanus campechanus | reverse complement strand
CTACTGTATAGTTTGACAATACTTTTATTCCCTAATACACGACTCTATGGCCTCATAGGATATATCAGAAATGAAATATTACATTAAAATGTAATATAATATAATACGATGCTCTTTAAGGACAAAATTACAATTAATGGCTGGACGGTAAATTAACATATTTCTAATAGAGGTAGAAGCAGTTCTCTCTTCAGCTGAAGTACACAGAGGCCTCAGTCACTAATTAAGAAATGCTGCTGTTTGCACACACGTGTCTGTAATTGTATCTTTAGTCCCATTATCAGCATTTCGATTACAAGGGGGGCAGCTGTATGTGCTTCCAGCACAGAAGCTAAGTGATGTACTGCTGTAGACAAGGTCAGCAGCAAAAGATATTTTAGCCACCTAAAAAAGGTCCACCCAAAAAAGACAAAGAATCAATCATTTTAAGTGTATGCCTTTTCTGATGGGAAACCTCCGTTATACAAGCCAAATATCACTCCAAACTCTACAGGAGAGCTGGTGGTCTACCACTGCCTCAGTCTGTTTGTTTGTGTTATTGTGTGACTTCAGTGAATCTGAACTAACCTTTTAAAACCCTAATTCACACAAGAATACAAACAAACTAACAGATCAAGGTTGTGGAAAACCAGCAACTCCTGTGTTCTGACATAAAATTTCATCTCTGGAGTTTGGCTGGTTTGAAGAGAACGTTATTTGACTTGTATAATAGCAGTTTCCCTTTGGAAAAAACTGTCTGATTGCAGGGTAAAGTGGTTAAAATATTCTAAATACAGCGTACACTTAAAGTGATACTGATTTTTTTTTTCAGTGGACCTTTTTTAAGGAGCTAAAACGTTTTGTGGTCGACCCATTCACAACATTTCATTGCTTTACTTCTGTGCTGGTACTCCTCTCTGTTTCTTCAAACCTGGGGGCGTATCAACCACCATCTATTGTAGTTATACACTGACTATTAATAGGTAACTTCAAATAATGCTGAGAATAGCTGTCCCTAGGTCCACTGCTATGCTTGCTGCTAGTTCTTCATTAAGACAGATTAGGACTTCCTGAGCTATCTAGTGTTAGCACCGTTTTCATTGGAAGCCTAAAAATCACAAATACAGCCTCCCTGCAAGAAAACTCCAATGACATGGACAGATTAAGGCCCCATTCTAAATATTGATTTGACTACTGATGATTTCAACATAAACAAAGATTGTCCAGTTTAGTTTCTATTTCTTAAACTGACTAAAAACAATTCATGTGCTGTTATTTGAGTCTTTGAGATCAATCCAGGAAAGATGCAGGCTCATTAAAAGTTAAATGGAACACAAATGGGTCTTTTTCAGTTTACCCAGATGTAATGGTAAAATGTCTATGATTATTTGGCCTCTTACGACCGTCTCCTTATGGTCTTTGTGGTTGCAGACAGACTTTTCTGTGCCTCTGTTGTCCGCCTGTGACCACAAAGATAGTGAGGAGATGGTCTGAGGTCGTCTATTGGACACTTCAGGGCTGTTTTGAGGTGACAGACAGAGGCACTCTGCACTCCGAGCCACATGGTGATGGGTTTATGGAGTGCATCACAGCCTATCATCCCACCAGCCTACCCAGCAACGACCGTCCATTGTTATTCAAACAACAAGCTACCCAGTTTCCCCCCAGAGATCAAAGTATTTCTGATTCCTGATTCTGATTCCTGGAGATAATAAGATTGAATTTGTCTTGAGCTTAGCAACAAAACGTTCATGTCAGGTTTTAATCAGCACCTCTTTGATATCTTGATACAGATTTTGACCATCTATAGAAAGCTAAATTTTAAAGTTCCATCAAATCCCCCCATTTTCATCAAATCACAGATATAACTGGAATATCAGCATTTGAGCTACCTTGTATTTCACAGAGAGGTTAAGACTAAAACAGCTGCACCTGCATGTAAAAAAAAACCTCTCAGCCTGAGTGTTTTTACATGTGTGGTCCTTCTCAAGCATAGATGCCCTTGACACGTTTATTCTCAGGGTCAAATGGAGATTTGAGGTGGGCCTTGGCCTTGTACGTCACTCCCATCCTCTCCAGGGTGAACTCGCCGCTCTTTATGAAATCGGCACTCACCTGATAAAGAAAGGAAGAGAAACAGAGAGAGATGGGTGAAAATAAGAAAATAACAGGGGAGATAAGCAAGAAAAGGAGAGTGGAGGGGGAGGGAATTTCAATATTTTGGGAGACTACAAGGAGATGATGGAGATTAAACAGAGTGGAAATGAGACGACCAATTAATCCACAGCCTTTGTAAAAATAGTGTTCCCGACTGGCAGAGCGCTCCAGAATGGGCGATTTCACGGCGTTCATATCTGACAGAAGAGAGCGGTGCAGGAGTTATAAAACACTGAAAGCAATTCATTCACTCATGAGTCAATGTCAGCTCCCTCGTAACCCAGAGAGCTAATTTTCTCCGACTGACTCCCTTTTCCCTCCCTGCAGCTCTCCCACTGATCAGTCACTCCGTCTCTCTGCCGCTCACACACACACAGACCTCACTCTCATCATCACTTAGCTTTTACTACTTTCCTGTTGAAGGCTTTAGAGGGAACAGTATTGTGGTCAAAAGACCTTATTCAGGGACAAACGTTTGCAGCTATATGACATTACAGCAAAAGGTACACCAGGAACAGCGCTGATGTCCTTGTCTCAGTGCGAATGGGCGATTATTACACACACTGCAATCATGTGAGACTGAAGGCCAGTTTGAACATCAACTGACAAAAGGATTCGTAATGTACCGGAATTTGGCCGTGTTCAGTGTTCACTCACAATCCTTTCAGTCCCTGATTTTTTAAAAGCAGCCCTGCAGTACTCTGACACGATCACTGTATCCTATTAAGACATAAAATGATACCAGGGTTCTAAAGTTAAATGAAATTCATTCTATATCTATATCAAAGTTTTAGTCACATTTTTCTATTGCAACACGATAAGATATCAGTGTGCATATTCCTCTTAATTATAAGAAATCAGTTACAGTTCATTAACACCCACTGCAGACATTTATGTCTAATGTGCCTTCCAGCAAAGTAGGTGTCTCATGATTTGTCAGACAGTTTTAATTGTCACACTTGGCACTGGCATTGCTACGAACTGTCTGTTATATTTTAACATAGTTATAAGTGCTCTATCCTGCAATTTCTGATTAAAAGATCAAAAATACATAAATAGCACTACCTGTAGTGCTATTTATCCATCTAGATTTGCTGAGATTTGGAGATATCGGCCACAGAGATGCCTGGATTCTCTCAAATATAATGGAACTAGATGTCACTTGGCTCAAAGCACCAAAAAACAAAACAAAAAACCCCAGAAAAACCCAACAAGGAACAATTTTTTTCTCGACCAAACTACACCTGTCAACCGTATCACAGCACAGAAAGAAACTCGCATCTACTCACGGACGAGAGGTTTGTGCTTGTGACAAAGTGGGATGAACGTGTTAATGGCGTCCTTCTCAGCTGAGCTGTAATGTTAGCTAGTGTGGTGATATGGTTTGAAACAGACAAAGACGCTAAAATAAGACAAAAATATTTACAGCCTCTCTGGGAGCATCTTCCGGTAAAAATGCTATGGTGCTTATGTGTTGATTCAAGTTTTCATGCACGAGAGTTCAAATCTCAGCTTCCCTTCTAGACACGACATGCGTTCAGGAAACAGGAAGGAGAAAAGCTGACGTTCCATAAGTGGCAGGACTTCAATCAGCTGGTCTCTTCTAGCCAATAGCACAGCGGCGTACCTTCATTGTTGCCTGTCATCTTGCTGCTGTCTTTTTTTAAAATGTTTTTCTGGCTTTAGTCGTTCATGCTGCTGGTAATGAGCACCCCTCCACTCCCCATCACCGCCCAGTCTTTGCAGATTCATCAGCTTCATCATTTTATCAGCCTATTAGTCCCAGCAGGGTCATCAGCCACCAACACCACCAGTGTCTGGGCTCCATAGGGGGATTTATCTTTCTGCTTACTGCTCAGACGCCCCTCAATTACAAAATCTCCCCGTAGAGTCTAAGACTTTCTGTCAAGATGAATCATCAAATGTCATCTGTGTAATAACCAATTATCTTTGTCTCTCCTGATTGAAATTACAGAAGTTAAAGAATTATACCTGCTGTGTCACTGTGACTGGAATGACTTCACCTCATTTAACATCTTGCCCATCATTATTTGGTGCTGTAGTAGACACAAGTTTGAAATATCACCACGTCTTTTTCCAGGAAACACTGAGTAAACTGGCCACTGATGCATGTACATTACTGTACTGGGATAAATCAAATGGCATAGCAGCAGCAGTGAAATGATGAATTGAGAAAAGTCAGATAAGCAACAGAGTGGAAGACAGAATGAAAAGATGTAATCAGGACATGAAGTGTAAAAACTAAAGAAATAAACAAAAAAGGAATGAAGGAAGGAAAGGAAAGAAGACACCTCTCACTCAGCCACATTTATTTCTGCTGAAGCCAGTGATGTGATTGTAGGGGATGTGCTCTGTAATACTGACTGACAGGACACTAGATCCCACAGACCTGTGTGAGTCTGTGTGTGTGTGTGTGTGTGTGTGTGTGTGTGTGTGTGCACATGTCCGCATTGGAGTGCATTTCCTGAAGTGCTCGACAAAGCAAAGATGGGTCAATCCTCTTTGTTTTGATGGTCACGACTCTGCATATTAAACCAATGAGCACACACAGGGACAATGGCAGACATGCTGCCACACACACACACACACACACACACACACACACACACACACACACACAAACACCGTATGTGTGTCTATTGAGTACACACTCACAGATACAGATCAAAATACCCTGACAAATCACAGAAGGATTGTTCTATTTTTCAGAAAGTAAAAAAATTGTCTTTGCCTTTGAGCGCAACACTTCAACCAATAACTTTTTGTGTCTCTCTTGCTGCTTCCATCTGCCTGTTTGATGTTCCATCTGTTATTCTGTGTGTATCTGTATTATCATCAGGAGAGAAACACACACACACACGCACACACACAAAAAGACTGTATGCTGGCCAATAAAACTTATTATTCAGTGTGAAGTGAGTGGTGGGACCTGACAGACAGCTGATAATACCTGAAGCACTTACAAAAACACATTCATGTATGCAAAAACACAACCATATATACTCATTTTGAGGACTAAGAGAATGAGATATGGTGTTACACTGAATCATAGACCTTTTTGAGCATTTTTGGGAGTTAGCTTTGCTTGGGAAAAGACTTGACATTTTTTCCCATACCAAACTTTTAAAATTTGATATGATATCAACATTTTTTGTCACAATTTTACCAGTATAGATACAGATCATTTTTAAAATGTGCTAATAAGGTGTTAAAAATAGTCTATTTCAGTGATTCCCCAAGTGTGGGCTGCACCCCCTGGTGGGCAAAGAAGGTACTGCAACTGGGCTGTGGGGAGGGGTCATCAAAAATAAATAAATAAATAAATAAAACTATTTTAAGTACCAGTTTTTAAAGTTGGAAATTACCATAAAATATTAATGATTAATTTAAAAAACAGAACTATAAAACTAAGGCATGGGATTTAAACTATGTCTTATTCTTTTGTTATTTTCTGACCTAGTTTGACAGTTGTTACCTTGTATTTGGTGACCCATTAGAGTTGATCAGAGTTTTGATTAAAGGTTTGGGCGGGCCTCAGAAGAGTTTCAGATTTCAAACTCGGCTGCAACATTCTTACGTTTGGGTATGGCAGGACCATTTTACAGAAATACTATAATAAAAATGATAAAATAAATAATTATCTCCTTGTTTTTGATCAGTCTCCTTATAACTTTCTGGCTGTGTTGTCTTTAAATGTTTGAAGAGGTTATTCCAGTTGCTCCTGTGTGTCACTCTCTTCTTGCTGTATTTTTAACTACAGGTAAAAAGTAGCATTTGAGGCAGAAATGTGACTCATTTCTAATATCTCATTGGTCTCCACAGTCATGTAACACGAGCCAGCTAAATATGTCAGGGTTGTTTATTTTACTAAAAACATCTGAAAGTGATGCAGCCATTATCAATAGCTTTTTAAAAGAATCGATACCAAATGAGTAGCTTGTGGGAATTCATGTTTTAATCCTGCTGAGTTGATCTGCCTGATATTCAGGAGTTGAGAAGCAAAATGTTTGTCATGTATAGACAAAAATATATACGCTATAATCAAAAATGACAAACTTGCTATCTTATAAGAAATAGCTATAGTGTAGAACATTGGATGACGACAGAGCAGAAAACAAAAATGAACGTATTAAACACAGAACAATAAGAGAGAGAAATGATAGGGACACAGTGTGTAGGCACATGTATATGTGTAATTGTTGTGTGTTTAAGGCCTTTACCACTCCTCCATCGGGATTGCGGATATATCCATAACCGATAGTTTTGTCAATGAAGAAGCCATAGTCAGAACGTCGCAGGTGACCGATGGGAACGCCGTTACGGAAAATGGCCTCCAGACCAAACATCGGTACTTTCCTGGTAGAGAGAGAGAGAGAGAGAGAGAGAGAAAGGAGAGTTTGATTATTGTTTTCACTCACTCACAAAATCAACTTATTTAATTAAAGCTGGTCTTGAATCCAGAGCATATTTAATTTAATCTGCTCATGTGGCAGTAACACAAATAGAAGTCTGCTGACTGTAAACTGCACAAGATCCCCCTATATATGCAAAACTACACATTTTTACCCCTATCACAGCTGTCAGGCGCCAACTTTGATAACATCTCACATAAAGAAAGCAATGTTTTCATGATGGCTAACTGCTGTTGTTGTGTGCGTCCATCTCCAACCTTTAAACAGGGCCAGGAGAAGAGAAAAACATTTATTTTTAGTTGAAGTGGTTTGATACAGGTACTGTTTGTACTCTCCAGCTGAAGATAAAACATTAATAATGCCCAAACCATGAGTTGGTGTAATTACATCTTAGATTTATATATAAATAGTTAAAAAAAATTTGACTTAAGATTCTAAAAGAATTTCAGTTTTAGTTTCAGGCCTGTATTTACTAGTGGTGTGTGGGAGGGGTACGTTCTTAGATGCATTGCCTTGAAAGATTATGAATCCAGGCAAAAAATCAATGATCAAAATCAACATTATGATCGCCTGTAACAATTTTGTTCTGACTGGTACTCCCTGGCTTAAAAGCTTATAATTTTGCTGCATCAAGATTCAGCGATAATCGTTTTATAATTGCGTTGTAGCCTGCTAAATCGGAATTGAATCGATTCATGAGGTACCAGGAGATTCCCACCCCTCGTATTTGCTAAAAAAAACTCTGGGATGTAAAAAGAAAAATCACAGCTGGGAAATTTTTTAAGAATATTCAATTAAACTACTTCTCCATCCTGGTACATAGTATATCTGAGGCTCAGGGCTTAGGCATCCAAACCAGGCTCATGGTCTTTGTTAGGGCTGTACCGGCTGTACCGTTTTTTTCAGTTCAGCACCCCTCTAAACTCCTGTATCAGTCTGCTTGTCATCTATGATGTGAAAACATCAGATTTACACACAGTCAGATAAAGTAACAGTGTGTGTCCTGCTCATAGCACCACAGAGCATCTCTCCTGCAGGATACTGACAGCACCGTCAGCCGCTGTCTGGCATCACACTGCCCTCTCCATCACTCTTCTCTGGTTGCACTACAGTTAGTTTGGGTTTGTGGTGATTTTGAGAGTCAGTTTTGTAAAGCTGCCATAATATTGCATTGCCCTGTGTACAATGAAGCAGCTAAAAAACACGAGCTGAAACTTGTCACATGGATTGCTTATTTTTCAAGTGCGCCAGCTAAATTGGCTAATATATTTATGATTTCTCTTATTTATTATTCCTCACTGAAGTGTTATCTTGGTGCATTGTTTTGTCCTGTTATTGTAACGCACACTGACAGACAGCTTTGACTTGAAGAATCTCAGTGACTGATGATTCAACTCATCAACTTTCAAGGGGCAGCCCTAGACTTTTTAAATCAGTATTACTCACTGCGCATTAGGGATGGGTATCGCTAAGAATTTACTGATACCAATATTGATTCTGACACAGCTTATTGACGCAGATACTAGGCAATAATCTTATTGATGCTCTACGCTATAACTTGGTACACAAAATAAAGACATCACATGAAAACATGGGAAAAGATTTAACAGTTAATCTCAGGCTTTTTACTAACTCATCAATGGTGAAGCAGACAATGCGCCTCTTCAACCCTTCCTCCTTCTGTTTCTCCAGCTTATCGCGGCCCTGGAACGGGACTGAACTCTTTAGTTTGCAGGTGAAGGCTAATCCCGCCTCCAAAGGTGTGTCATCTGGGCGGAGGTCAGCGTGCCAATGTCTGTACCCTGATAAAGAGAGGAAGAGAAGGAGCAAAGACAGTTGTGAGAAGCGCCGAAAGAAAGGCGGGGAACTGTTCATTTTGTTCAAGAAGTACTTGAAGCTTCAAGATAATTTGTGCAGTATTCCTTAAAAAGCTTAAGCTCCATGCAATCATACTGTAAAGCTGCACTAATCAATATTTTACATTAACAATGGAGAAATACTAGATAATGAATCTGCAGGATCAAAGTCAAATGTTTTATTTACAGGATAAAACTCTAACTGAGCTGAATCCATATGTTCAGGTTGGTTATTTATGCTACCTTTCTCTATGCTGAGTGAGTCGATGGCCCTGTAGCCTGAGTTGATGATGCCGTGCTTTGCGCCAGCAGCCATGACAGCGTTGTAGACTGGGAGGCAAGAGTCTTTGGGAATGTGCAGCTCCCAGCCGAGCTCTCCCACAAATGACAGACGCATAGCTCGCACCTGTATGAGAGAGGGGTGAAAGAGAATGGCTTAGAGAGAGACGGAGAGTGGCATGTAGAGGACTGAGCTGCCATGCCTCTGCAGAACAGAATTAGAATAGAAAAGATTCAAGGATAAGATAAGGGGCACAAAGAGGGAACCAGGGGAAGCTGTAATCTCCCTTTAGAAATGGATGTTGCCCTGAAAGATATTAGAAAAACACCTGGGGGTTGAGAGGTGGGAATGATGGGAAGGAGATTAAGGAGGGAGAGAGGTGAAAGAAAACAGAACTGAGAAATAGTGAAGAAGCAGGCAGAGACAGGGCCAGAGAGATGAAATGTTTAAGATTGACAGACAACTAAACTGAAGCACTGAAGGTAGGAGACGGAAAAGGGAAAATATTTATCAACCTAAACGTTATTGTCATAGTTATTGTCATAATTTCATCCACTGTGAGTCAGAACTGGTCACAAAAACATGACGAGCAAAATGCAGCAAGAGCAGCGTTGAAAGGGGCGAAGAGTGCAAACCTCCCGCAGCTTTCCAAAAAACCTCAATTTAACAGATATCATCTTGAAAACGTGTCCTTCAAACTGCAAGCAAACACAGAAAGTAGTCCCCTGGAAATCCCTGAAGCTGCTGTTGTGAATTGCTCAGCAGCTGTGGAACAATTACCTGCTGTTTGTCTTATAATGTCAACCCATGGAAACTGCACAGTGTGTATCTTGTCATTTTATTTTTGCAATTTGGAAACTTGCAGACCCAAACTGTCTTCCTGCATTTTCTCCTACATGTCTAGGATGCACACAAGCATGCTACAGCCTAAATCTCACATAGAGAAGCACCAATCCATATATTATCGTTATCATTATTTTTTTTAAGTATTAGTAGTATTTGTATTGTGTATAAGATTACATGAAGCTGAAACTGAGCTCCAGTTGTGAAAGTAGTGAAACGTTCTGTGTCAGTTGATGTTGATTAACTGTGTCCACATCCAGTCAGTTGTCACCATCTGGAAAGCTTGTTTAGTGTTGCAGAGCCTTGGACTTGTGGGACGACATCCTCCGATCATTGTGGGGCGCTGTAGGATTCAGGCTTGTGAGGGTGATATGTGCTGGAGATAGCACTGAGAGCTGGCCTTCATTTCCCATCATGCATTGGTGCTTCATAGTTCGCTAAGTTAGCTATTTTATGTTCCAAGATGCAAATGTTTCTTTTTTGTAAGTGTTTATTATGCGTTTGTTCAGGACATTATGGTTTATAGTTGTAATCATGAGTGAGGTGGCTAGTGGGGCAGCACGGTGGCACATCTGGTTAGTCCCAGTCCCAGTTCGGACAAAGCCTTTCTGTATAGTTTTTGTACATTCATGGCGCTCAGGTTTCCCTCACCAAAGTCCTGGCTTAGAACTAGACTGCTCCTAATAGAGAGACTGAATGTGACTGTATAATTGTACTCTGTATGGTTGTATATGTCTCAATACGGTTGGCTTTTACCATTAGTAGCAGAATTTCCCAAAGGGGATGAATAAAATATTTACTCATCTAACACATTTCTTACTCCAGTAGAATTATGGTGAGTTCCTATCTCTGATTTGGCTCTGTTTATATGGATGTTATGGATCAGTCCGATGAGTAAATTATGTCAGCATCAGCTCCCAATACCAATATGAGATTGGACTGGTCCGCCCTCTACTCTGATGTAAAGAAACAGACAGAGCGTGTTAATATAGTATGTTAATAAGTGGATCTGCCATACTATGCAGTTAGCAACAACAGCTACAGGGATTTCCATGGGGCTACTTTCTGTTTTCAGTGTCATCAAACTCAAAATGTTTGAGATGATTGCTATTTAATTTAAATGTTTCCTTACTCTGTCAGGCTATTATAGTCACAAGAGAAACAAAATGAAAACAACACCCAATTTGACAAATACCAGAATGGTTAGGATGGAAAAAAAACACAGAAAAAATAAAACAAACAAGAGGCAAAGCTAAAGAGGAAAGGAAAGTAAACGGGTGAGAAAATATGGAAGGGAGTGAAAAATGAGGAGTGAAAACTCTCTCCAACAGTTTCCCCAGTGGGTGCTGTGACAGCCAGGCCATCTGGCCAGCCAGGGATCACCCTGGGCCCCATATGTACACGATGAAACTCTGGGGAGGACAGTACATGTAGGCCTGCGCTTACGCACAACACACTCCACCAGATACACGGGCGACAAACTCAAACACACAGAGACACTTGCATGCCTCATGCATTCTGTCACTCAAACTTCAAACACGTACACACACACACAGCACAGACACGTACAAAAATGCATATAAACATGAAGTCATATGGCCTAACACGCATGCCAGCACGCTCGCTTCAACTGGCGGGTTAGGAGGAGAGACAGAGAGAGTCTAATGAGCTATGAGGGGAGCAGAGGGCAGAGAGAGAGCTCTGTTCTCGCAGCAGTGCAGCCATTAAAATGTCACCCAGACAAGGCCGGCAACCAGCTGGAACACAGCACAAGCAACGCCCACACACACATGCACAAACACTACTGCAGAGCTGTGAGAAGATGCTGACTGCAATCACCGGAGCGTTGCATAATTCATGCAAGAGCAACTAAGACAGAGCCTGTGTGTGTGTGTGTGTGTGTGTGTGTGTGTGTGTGTGTGTGGACATATGTGTCGCCGCATGTGCCGGTACAACATGCTTTTTTTGATCCGAGGCCAGGAACAGTGTAGGGGTCAACCTGACCGGCTGCCCAAGGCTACATCACCTCTCAGCATTATTGTGAGGGAACTGAATGACAAATAATCATAAAAATATGAGTTCCCTTGCGCTTGTAAACAACAGCAGTGTTATAAACTTTGTTTTGAGTTGTTCAACCTCAGGGGACAAAACAGAAAGAGACAGAAGGCGTAAAGAAAGTAGAAAGACACAAAACATGTGGACAGACTTGATATCTAAGTAAGTCACAAGGACGCCTTGAGACATGCCATCTGTCACACACACACACACACACACACAGGACCTTTAAAATAATAAACGTGTTTCACTCGTCAGCATGTGCTTTTTTGTTTAATTAACTGCATTTTTTATTCAACCAGCACTGACAGGGTTATTTTGAAGCTGACAAATGTGCCACATCCAATTACTGTACAAATGGGTTGAGGTACCGAGTGTATGTGTGCGTATGTGTCCTCACCTGATGTCCTGCTGCATTGACAACTTTGTGGGAAGAGAAGGGGAAAGCTTCGTTGCTCAGGTCTGTGTCCAGCACCTCCTGAAGTACCTCTCGACTGCACACAGAGGAAACACACCATCACCGTTAACAGAGATAGTCAATCAATATATTTCGCACTGCATCTGTACAACTGGTTTTTAATATTTAAATTATCAGATTTTTTAAAACTAAGGTCTTAAGACCAACAGGGCCCCTTTTGAGTGTTGTAAGGGGTCTCTAGCAGAAGGACGAATGATAATGTGGGTGTCTGAGTACCTGGAGCTGTACAACACAGCGCTAGATACCTACAAGGAAAAACAATACATTCAACTTGTGGAACAAACAATTCAACGTACAGAGCTATGTTTTTTTATCCCCAAATTAATTGCACTCATGTTCCTATACAGAGATTTGCAAGAAAATATCTAGGGGTGTAATGGATTGTTGTTGGTCCGTGGTCTGTATGGATTACCCCCCACAGTTCAGACACAGTTCAGAGTAAAATATAGTTGTACTGCTGCGGCTTCTTTTTGAAGTAACAGTTCTCAAAGTCTTGATGCAGAGTGGTGGTGAACAGACAGAACAGATGCGGGCTTGTGTTTTATTCTGTAGCACATCTCTGTGTGGCAGTGGGGTCTAAAAAAAAGGAAGAGTGCCACTACAGCGTGAAATCCCGACCATCACTTTGGGCATTTTCACTGGTGTGCCTGGGAAACTGAGCATGCAGTAGTCATAGAAACAGATCAGAAGATTGGGATGTTTGTTGGAACTTTGGCTGCTGAACTAGTGTGGAGGATTTAGAGGCATCTAGTGTATGATACTGCAGATCACATCTAACTGAATACGGCTCGCCTTCTAAGCATGCAGGAGAACCTACTAGGAGAGCCACTGATTGGTTTGTCCGTTTTGGGCTACTGTAAAAACATGGCAGACTCCATGGAAGAGGACCCACACCTCTGTAGATAAAAACGGCTCATGCAAGTTAATGAAAAAAAAACAGCGATTCTCATTTTAAAGAGATTATACACTAATGAAAACATACTTATTATCTATATTTAGTACATTCCATTTTTGCCATAATCTGATAATAAATCCCTGTAAATTATTAATTTAATTTTTTTTAAAGCTTTTATTGTGTGATGTCTGTTTTATTTTTATCATTTGTTGTTTTGTCGTCATTTGATCGTTGTGAAGCAAAGTGCCATACAAATTATTATTATCAGTTTTACACACTGGATCTTTAAAACTGAAATTGTCAGTTTTTTCTTCAAATTAAAATCTTAAATATTTCAAGAAAAACGTTACTACAAACTTACAACAATATCTGTATTATTTGCTGTAGAAAAACAACATCTCGCTTTCTCCCACAAACACACTCACACCAAAATCAATATTACATAAAGATGAGTCAACAGAAAAAAGGGACTAAGTTTAGCTTACTTTGCTACTTGTATGTTTGTGAGTGGGCAGGTAGAGGCCTTTTCTGGAGGATATTTTTGCAACAGCGTGGCAGGACGCCAGGGTGGAAGATATTTGGGGAAGGGTTCAGGTTGTGTGCTCTGTACATGTTCGTGCATCGGTGTGGGAGTTCTTTCTTCTAAAAAGCAATCGATGTTGTCATAGTTGGATGCGGAGAGGGTCTTGTGTAAATAAAACATTTCTTGCATATATGCATGAGTGCAGGCATGCATGTACAGTATGTGCTAGTATGATGCATAGGCTGATATTTCCTTCAGGCTGTCCTCCAGTTCCTGTCCCCCCCTTAAGCATTTGTTCACTGGACTCAAGAGCCCATGAGCAAGGCCAATTAGCTATATATAATCAGTGAATGGCTCTGTTTGTTTGTGTGCATGCGTGTGTGTGTGTGTGTGTGTGTGTGTGTGTGTGTGGTGAGGGAGTCTAGCAACCACCAATTTGTCTCTCTGACTTGCCACTTAACTGTGGCTCTCAGCTGTGGATCAGAGAATGCATACGCACACACGCACGCACACACACGCACACGGAGCTCTCTTACAGGATATCACATAATTTCATGTATTATAAATGAGGTTCGTAATTACAAAGCAAACGACAGAGTGCCAGTTTCACCCCTTTGTAGTGCGCTGCCAAGCTGTGTGAGAGAAAAGCTGCAAGTTCTACAGACCCCCCCCCCCCCTTTCTCAGGAGAACTGGAATGAGACGTCTCTGGGGGAAGAAGACAAACACATTTCCATAAACGCCGTAATTTCCCCACTCCTCGAGCTTTAAAGAGATCAGTTTGCTTTAAGAAGACAAAACCCAAACATTGGGGGGTCGATTTTCTGCAATTCCTTAAACGTGGCAGAAACAATGAGAAGGAGCTGAGGATCATTATAGAAAGACGCCAACCTGCGCCAACATCCACAGACACAAACACAGACAAGCTAAGCGCACTTTATCAAGTATCAAGTCTACGGCTGAACTTTTTCCATTAATCAGTAGATTCATCTATTGAGATTTTTTTTTATTACTCACTTAATATAAGTTAAAAACTAATTAAGCCAAGATTAATGTCATTATTTCAAGATGTTATTCAATCATCTGTTATGACATTAATAATAATAACAAATAGTAACACACCATTTGTCAGATGTCTGATCAGGAAAACACTTTAAATTCAAAGGGATTTCTGTGACACGTACGGTGTTTTTGGATCTGTGTGTCTTTCTTTGATAGTACAGCCGAAAGCAGACAGAAGATGGGGGAGAGACAGAGAGCACACGGCACGCTCAACCAAGTGAGCTACCAGGACCCCAGACACAGTGATCAGTTTAATCCCTGCATGTCAGCCCGTTCCTTGAACTGGAGAATCAGTACTTTTACTGAAGCAGTTGATAAAGAACAGTCACAACATGGATTTATTTAATCAAAAATAAGGACTTTGCGTCCTAAAATAACTGAGGATGACTGAGGATCTTATAATAATGATGGTAGGTCATAATTTTGAGATACAAATTGATTATTTTGAGAAAAATTCTCATTATTATTCTCTGCAATTCCTTAAATGTGGCAGGAACAATGAGGAGGAGCAGAGGATCATTATAGCAAGATGCCAATCTGCATCATCATCAACAAACACAAACACTCACAAGCTGAGTGTGTTATGGATGCTCAGGAAAAGTCAGAGCTCCACAATCAACATCCTACTGTGATACTGTGTATCTATAATGAAACATACATATATAAGACTACTGCTGCTAGTGACGCACTGATTTCTGGTTTGACGTAAGCAACACAAGCGAGAGGAACAGAAAAATCAGAAAAAGGGGAAGAGGAGGACACTCAGAACTGGATAGGATCTAACCAAGAAAAGAAACTTGGGAGAACAGAAGATGAGAAAAGCCTCAAGGAGAAAGAAATCGACACAGCCCACAGAGGGTGGCCTAACCCTGCTGCTGGTAAGGAGGAAGAACAAAGTCAGAGCACAGTGAGGTGGGGAGCAGAGGAGGTGAGAGGGGAAGAAAAGATAGATGAGGAGTTCAGAGAATGAGATCGGGGAGAGGTAAAGGCACCCCAGCTTGCTCTTTGAAAGAAGAACAAAATGAAAAGCTGCAGGGAGCCAGCAGACTAGCTTGGACTGCATCCCATGTCCGAATATGCAGCACCATTTTCACCTGTATGGTACTCGATTTCTCAGCCACACATGAAGAAATCAATTTATGAGGGGGTCTGATCGATGAGGGGAAAAAAAAGAAAAAAGAAAGGAACACTGTGACCTTTTCAGTTTAGGTTTCAGTAATTTTCTGAAAAATGGTAAGAATCACAAAACCACAAGGCGATTTATTACACAAGTCACAGTCGTTATGCATTGTAAAGGGATAATTTGGATTTTTTAATGTGGTGTTGCATGAGGTAGGTTTACTACAGTTGATGGCGATTGACATGTATCTAGTTTGGAGAAGCAGAGAAGGGCACCAGCACAGAAGTTAAGAACTGCTGTGGACAGGGTCAGCAACAAAATGGAAAAAAGGTCCAATCAATCAATATCAGTTTAAGTGTATTTAGAATATTTTTACCATTTACAGCCACGTATATTTCACTTTCATGTGTAAACCCTGTGTTTCATTCACTGTCTGTAACTGCTGTCACAACTTAATATCTGGTCGTCCTTGTTCGGGGATATATAATCTGCAACTATAGTTCCCTGATAAACTTTAATAAGTTCTTGAGACCTAATATGAAGACCGTATATATGCTAAACAGAGTTTTTGACATTTAATCCTTGAAAATCATCATTGCAGTGTTTACACTGGGGAGTCATCATGACAGATGGTGCAGGTGAAGAGATTCTATAGGAAATCTATTATTTATCAGGGAAATTTAATGAAGAAATTCAGACTCCATTACCATGTTGAGCTTTGAGACTGAGAAGAGCAGAATTTAGGTTGAGAGGCCTTGATTTTAACACCAGAAACTACTATGAAGCTATAAAGTAGTTGTCCTATAACAATTCTGTATTAATCAAATGGGAAATCTGCAGTTATTACATAAATATGTGATTAAAAATACAGCAGATCCTGGTGGGAATCTTATTAGTTTTGCAGATATTTGGTGATAAAACAAATTTGGATAAATCAAATTTCTGACCTGATGAAAGGTTCAAGGTGCGGTACACAGTTCTGAAGAAAGATTATTGATATTTAAAGCAGCCAAACAAATACACCCCTCCCTTTAGTGCCCCTTCAGAAAGATTTATCATCTCCTGCATGTCCCCACCCACTAAACACAAGCGCAACCTGCTGCTAGTCGGCTGGAATAGTGTTGTGTAGCTTGGTTTGAGACACTTTTTGTTCTCATTTACGGAGCCAGGGCTGTGTAAAAACACCAGATTATTATTTTATTTATTTACAGAGCACATACAGAAAGGAGAGGCAGCAGACTTTGAGGAGATATTTTCTGAATTTGGCAAAAGTGTATTGGATTAGAATCTCATATCTCACCTTTGGGATCACTTAAGCTGTTAAAATTCATGCTGAGGGGAACATGAATGTGTTCATCAAATTCCATGGCAATCCATCCAATTATTGGTTCAGAGGGTAAATAGTGAGACCACCAAAGTCAAAAAGATTCATTATCTGGGTGACATTAATGTCTGCACAAACTGCTGGTGTGTCTGTAACCCAATCCATTTAGTAGAGTTGAGATTAGACATGAAGGCATTTTTTAATGGATGTGTAAAAATCTGATAAAAATTCAACCCTTTCTTTACCGTGCTCTACAGTGTTTCGTCCACCTCAGCATTGCTTTTCTTTACAAAAGCCCCCAGTGTAGCATTTTGCATTTAATTACAGCTTGTGAATGTGAAAAATAATTTGGTCTCACCGGTGTGAGTGACTCTGAGTTCAGACACAAAAGACACACAGACGGATTCCGTCTCCTCTCTCTGTCTCTCTCACTAGAAAACAGCAGCATACAAAACATTCAGGTAGCAGCTTCTCATTTTTATCCGGCACTGACTGTCATTTTAAGTGGTTAGAATGACAAATGTTGGTAGCAGCAGATCTATCCTATCATCTGTCACTAAATAGATGTTGAATCCAAGAGTAACTGGATAACAGGCCAAAATTAAATTGTCAGAGCACAGAGAGTGATACAGCATATCGTCTCTGTGGTGGATCGTGTCATATCAAACTCAGGCGTCACATTCTCAAGTTAAACTTTCATTCAATAATCTAAGCTTATAAATGTAAGTTTTTGACCTTCAATGTTTGGATCAAGTATCTTGTATAAAATAGCCTGTGTCAGATAAATATTTAATCAATATTTCGGTAATATACACCGTATCAGGCAAATATTGGCAGAATATTAAAAGAACGCTGATCAGAGCCCCAGAAACCTGAACATTGACTGGAACATTCCCAGACGAAATATTTTACTGGATAAATGAAAACTTTGACGTGCTGTTGGCACTAGAGTACTACTCAGAGTCACCCAGCTAGAATGGCTGAAAGCATTACTATTTATCCATTCTAGACATGTAATAATATATCAGTTAATTATTTTATTTTCTTATTCTTATTTTATTTCATAAAAAGGCTGCTACTGACTGTTGCGTTATTTTTGTTTTGCAGTTGTACATACATTATTCAAGCATTCATTGCAAAAAACAACCCATGTCATTTTTTCCACATGCTCATGTCACGGTTGGCTGCTTTTATTAAAGAAGGAAAGCAGAAGCAGGCCATTTTTCTTTAATATTGCGATAAGTATCATATATGATAGTTTTTTTTTTGAGTTTTTGGTATTGTTATATCACTAATCCATTCCATGATTGAATCCATTCAACCGTACATTCATGTGGAATCATGGCCCGTTCAGGTCCATATGTCTTGAATCCAGCTGCTCTTGCCTCAATGAGGCTTCATACATTTTTTAACAGACAGGTCCTTCTATGATTCAGGCTTTTAAACCCATGGACCTCTAACCTGAGGTGTAAACTGTTGTTGAGAAAGAGAGTGCAACTCCTCTGAGTAATCTTTATCATTATCGTTCACTCAGATGAAAAATAGATTTGACTTTACTTTATAGCGTCATGAAACAGCAGATGGCTACATTAAACTGCAGAATTACCCTTGAATCTCTCTGCTTCTTCTGTCTCCTCTGTCCCTGCACTCACTCACCTCTAATGCCTACAGCCAAGCCTAGAGAATAGGCTCTTAACCTGCTCTCCTCTTATCGATCCAACGACTCAGTCTTTTCAGTTTCCCCACCTCTTGTGTTCACGGTGTGAATCATAACCCATCTTTAGACCAATCAGTTATCTTCTTTCTTTCTCCTCTCCTCTCCACCGCTCTTCTCCCTCCCTCACTCCTTTTGTCCTTTTCTCACCTGGATATATAAATCATGACAATGTGCCCATTCATTCACACACCCCTCCCCTCCTCATTCCTTTCTTTCTTTCCCCACCTCTTGGGTCCCTGGATGCTGATCATGCCCATGTCTTCAGAGTGGTCTGTCAGCTGGCAGCGGAAGCCTTCGTCCTGAAGAACCGTTCTAATGTGGTTCCAGTTGTGTTCTGCTACACCGCCTCCGATGGCCAGGTAGTATGCATCACCTGGAGGAAAGGAAAAGAAAAAGGAGTGATTAAAGGGAGCGTGACAGAAACAATCCCAGACAAACACAACAACTGGCAGATAACTAATGACGAATTGACAACTACAGCACATAAATTGATCACTACTTCTTTACTTTACTTGAAAATGCTTGCCAGGTTTATTAAACTTTATGAAACTTTGGCAAAGTATGTTGATTGTCATAATTGCATAATTAATCAAGCACCAGTAACCAGGAGGGGCTTTCTGGGCAAGTGGAGGCTTCTCTGGATGGCATCTCTTTTTGATTACACTACAAGTAACAAAGAAATTCAGCTGTTGTAGCGCAAAGCGAGGAGTAACAGAACTAACAGAATAGAACTGTACCGGATTATTAATTTGAAACTTCTATTGAGGTTTTTAGTTGAAGCTTCAAATGTTTGTTGCCATATTTTATGTCATAAACCTAAAAACAACATGAAAAATTTGAATTTGAATAAAGTAATTAAATTGATTACATAAGTCAGTCTTTTTCATTACATCAGCTTTCTTTAATGAACGTAACTCATCAGTTTCACCATAAATGTAAGGCTGTGGTGCTGTTAGATTATGATGCCAAAATAACCCGTTAATACGGTACAGGCGTGTGCCTCATTAAAAATGTTTTTGGAGGTTAAAAACCAACAAATATGCATTGAAGCAGAATATCTTGTATGATATAAACAATTCAGGAAATTACTACATCTATCCTTTTTCAATAAATTTGACTTTTGGACTTTTCAGCGCTCTGGAGTTATTGGAAATGTTTAGATCACACTGTTTGAAAACAATCCTACAGAGCCACCACTGGAATCTGATTCTACAGAAAGTATAATACTAATATGAGTGTGGCCTACTATTTATCTGCAACTGTGCAGAAATACAGAATAAATAGGCACCCGAAGAAAAAAGCTGTGCAGCATTCAAATGTTGATAAGAATTCAAATGTAAATGTTATGAAGAAAGCTTTAAACTATTCGGCAAAGCCCAAAGAATATATGATAATAAGATTATAATGATAAATACAAGAGATATACAGTATTGATAGAGACTGGGAGACAGAAGAATAAATAAAAGAGAGCAAAACATCAATAAATCCAAAATAAGAAGAGAATGACAGATATATCCAGAAACTGATAAAACACAACAGTGACGGAAGAATAAACAGAAGAATAACAGAGAGAGAAATAGATATAACAGCAAAGCAGATCATTATGAAAAGAACAAAACAACAACACACACACACACACTCTCCCTCTGTGTCGCTCACCATTGGACTGTGGTGCCAGGGGCAGGTTGGCAGCACCAGGCTCCAGTCTGCTCACTGTTAGGTCAGCCTCCACCCCTCCTCTCTTATTCAGCATGCAGGTATACACAGTGGAGCCTGAAACACACACAAAATCACACATTAACAATTAATTCTCGTGGCAGCCTTTGTAGGCCAATTTAAAGTGAGCAGTGTCTTGGAACCGAGCCGATGGAAAAATCTCAGAATAAAAAATGAACCCGAATCTGAGGTCACTCTTCTGTTTGTAACTGATTCTTTTTGAGTTATCCAGTTTCTAAGGTTTTGTGTGAATAAGAATGTATTTTTAATAAACTCAAGTGTACTTACACTTTCATAATTTTGTTTTATTTAAGGGGCCGTTAAATCCTGACCCATGCTGGATTTTTGGGGCCAATGCCAACATTATTATTGTCCAAAATTATGTCAGTGCCCTAAAACTTTACTGGGAATTTAATAATTATAAATACGCATAAATACAAAAAAAAAACAGACATAGCATAATTAATAGATCTAAAATGCACCACGCATCTTTTTCTGCATTATATTCTGTAAAATAAAGTTTCAATTTCAGTGTATATTTGTTTTAGGTCAATATCTGATAAATCAGCCCGGCTCTAGCAATCATTATTAATCTCTGCCTCCAGAGATCACCATGAAGACATGTGCACCTTGCTGTTTGTAAATGAGTTACCAAGGGAACGACAGCAAAGAAACTCACAGAAACTGACTGCTGAGAACATCACTTAGATATTCATAATGAAAACATCATCATAATGAAGGCTGTATCTAATCACAGGAGACAAAATGACAACATTTCCTTCATCCACTGGCCAAAGCAGCTGATGGCTGCAGTGACAGGCTAATATGTGGCTGTCCTTCAGTCATCTCTCATTTGAATGAATGATCGATGTTACACGTTCACTCTGTCAGTCGTATTAAAGAAAAGGGGGGTGTAAATGTGTTGGGCTGCTGAGACATTAAATGTTCTCAGAGCAAGTGTGACCACTGTAAGTGCTGACATATTGAGAACTGGGATGCAAGAGAGGGAGAGTGATGGACAAAGAGGCTGAGAAAGCAACACAGGATGATGTATCACATTGGAAAAAAAAAAAAGAAGTTCATGTAACCTGTTGTTTATGTACACCCAAGAGTAACGGTTTTTGATGGTTACAAATATTTGACATGTTTTATATATGCTGTCTTGTCTCTTGCTGTCTCCTATGGCATGCACCTTATTACTGTTATCAGGATTTGATAGTACTATTGCATCTTTTGTGACTAGCTGACTGTATGTTCTGTCCTTGTGACAAGCTAAAAGTAACAGATAAACTGATGAAATAGGCACCTTAAAGTAATAGTTAATGGTCCGAACATCCAGCTTTTGCCACCCCATGTAGACATTTACAGTTCAACTGTATGTAAATATTGTAACATCCACTATTATGTCCAGTTTTGTATCATTAATAGTTAATAAAACTGTTTCAAATGAATTCAAGTGAAGACATTTCGAACACAACTGGTGGTGTAGGTGAAGGGGTACTTCAGTTGATCAGACAGGGCTGTGAGAGTGCACCACTGGTATAGTTGGCTAAAATGCTGCTAATAAAATTAAAAGGGAGCTATGTTTCGCCTTGTATTGCAGATCCGACATTTTTCATAATGTAACCAATAACATTTTTTCATCAGACCCTCCCTGCCTGGTAAACGCACCTCTAATTTAGTAACATGAGACATTATTCATCTGTTTTCTACAGGCTAAGTAGTACTTCCCATGTGAAGTTCCCCTTCGAAGCTCCCATGTGTCAAAAAATTATTCTTAATGTCTAAGTTTTTAGTTGTTCAATAATTAGTTCAGCCCTTTCATTCGAGTGTCCAGGGGTCAGATTCGTGGGCGGGTACCTCTGGGAGTCGCCAAATTCAGACATTTTCGAATCCCACACAAGTCTAAAAAGGTCGGATGACAGATTTGAGTTTCTGAAAGGATATCACTGTCAACACAGAGACGATTTATCGGGTTCAACCGACAGCATGAATGTGAGGAAAGCGGAGAAAAGAATACCAGAGCATTTGGAGCTCTGCCCATTTTCACATCTGCACACACCTGTCACTGAAGAAAGGAGGCGTAACTGTCGGTTTGCTGAAAAGTTACCCAAGAACTCAGCAGTGGAGACATAGAACCCTATATACTGGCATTCAGTGTTAACGGTATTTGGATATTTTGTGGAAGAGTGAACTGTTTTGCTCATGCGTTGGCATCTTGTTTAGTGCCTCCATCCATGTATCTGCCCTCTTCATTCTGTCAATCTTCTCTCCCATCTGTCTGTGCATTTGTGTGTGTTCTTGCTGCAGCACACCGACCTGGCTTCTTGTTGACATCAGCGGTGAACAGCCAATCAGCCGCCTTCTTCGCATCTGGTCCAGTGAGATAGAACTTTCCAAAGTAGGACATGTCAAACACAGCCACACCGTGTCTACATGAGAGGCACTCGCTCTTAATCTGCATTTTTTTTAAAAGACACAACACACACACATCCAATTAATGCAGACCCTGACACTGAATATAAGTGTCTTCATCTCTTTGCCAAACACGACATGATGACTGCTGTGTATATTCAGAGCCAGATCCTTGAAGGAAAACATTCATCACGTCACAACTGTGAAATTAAACTAATAAAGAGGTTCTGACGTCAAGGTAGGTGATTCTCCCCTTGTGATGTGTCCTCTGAGTTTGTTTGGTACGCGCTTTATGCCCCATAAACCTCACTGACTGTACTCTCGTCATTGTCATTTGTCTGTGATTGTTATTTCCAAGGAGGACACGTGTTCTCTTCCCTCATGGGAGCCTTCAGAGTGTTCATACTCATCTGGCGACCCTGAGCTTTTGTGACCCATAGCTGTTTGACGAAACAGGAAGTTGCAAGTAACTTAATAACACACACACACATTTTTATGCTTGGTATCAGTGCCAGACTGCTTTAATACACTACACACTACTACACTACTCCAATAATGCCAAAGTTAAATTTAAGAAGAGCTATCATTTGCAGTGGTTTATGGGATGAGCAGTTCCTTCACTCTTAAAATAATTATGTACAACGAAAGACAAATTGTAATGCATTTTTTCCAGTTTTTCAATCTTTTGTTGCTCTGAATCAAATGTGTTATGGACAAGAGTCATGTCGTAGTTGGCTGGTTTGTTTCCAGGCTTGAAATTCTTAAAATGTACCTATTTTCTGTAATATCAACGGGGGGAATGAATGGGGGAATTCACTTCTGGAATCGGAGCCGTAGAAGCAGTGTGCAGTCACTGTTGAGCTCTTTATATGCTTGTCTACTCTATGAAAGATCTGTACTTTCACTGCACTGGTGTCCATGTGCTGTCTCTCCCTATGGAAGCCCATAGACAAGTCATTATTTTGAAAAAATTTCTCGTTATTTTAAGATTCTAAGTCAACAATTCAGTGTGTAGTGATGGTAACACAGTTAGCAAGATAGCTAGCAAGCAAATAGCAAGAACTCAAGAATGTTCTAACTTTCCAGTTAAATTAGTAATACGTTCATTATTTTCTAGCAAGCTAGGCAGGTTAAAATGGTAATGGCTATGTTCAGTTTCATTCATTCAAAATCAAAATATGACTTTAATTATGCAGCAAAATATTAGTAGGTGACATAGCTAACAAACTGTGTGTTCATTCAGTTATGTGTGATTTGGTGGTTGCCCTAGGAGTGTTTTAGGACCACAAACAAAATCCTGGTTAGGGCCACCAAAATCCACTGGCCAGCCCTGCTTGGTATCTTACCGCGTCATGATGTGGAGGGAAGTCAAAGGTGTACTCTCTGCCCAGCAATTCATTGTATTTGTAGTTCACATTCTTCTTAATGTCATAAGCTCCATAGTAATCATAGTCTTTAACCTTTGAAATAATAAAGACAAACACATTTAGTTAGAGGCTAATCATTCTTCAGCATTTACAAGTACAGAGAAGGACAAAGCATTGGACCAGATACTGCATCAGTGTCGTCCATTATTAGAAGCCAATCTGTTCCAACAGCCCCTATCCAGCAGGCCTTGTGGGAAAAAATAGCAACTTAATTGCTTACGTCTTTACAAGTTCCTTTCGTCAATATGTGGATGTAAATAAATCATTGGCGTGCATGTGTTTGTCTACAGTATATCTGTGTGTGGTGTCTCACAGGAGCAGGCCCGTCTTTGTTGAACCAGCCAGGTCTTTCCCAGCCATGTCTCTCCTGGAACACGCAGCCCTGCTCCGTCAGCACCTGTAAAACAAACAATCACACACACAAACAAAGAGATGAAATAGGTACACGCAGCTGTGGAGGTTTACTAGACCAGAGTGTTTTAACACATCAACTGGAGAGAAAGAAAGAAGAACCACATCACAAAACTTGACTGGGTTGAGTCTGACCTGTAACTTTTTTCTCGCAACTTGATTATTTTGCTCAATCATCTCATCTGACATATTTTCAAAATATAAAGTTGTGATGGGGAACTTTGTAACACATTAAATATTACAAAAATTACAGAAACTCCAAGGCACTCTCTTTTAAAACAATTCAAATACCATAAAATGTCATGGCATGGTCATGTTAGACCTTAAAATAAACTCTGACGTGTTTCAGCGTCAAACCTTTATCAGGGAGTCAAACCACCCTTTGACTGCGTGGGTAGAAGCGCTTCCTGGACTCATATTGCGTTTGTTTGAGGTGGTCTTTGGATAAGAATACTTGTATCAGGGAGTCAAAATTTGATTTCTTGACCAGCACTGGATTAAGATATTTCAACGCTCACCATCCTCCTTGTTAAAACTGACAGTCGCCCACAGTTGGTAGGTATGTTCTGCTGTGCTCTCCTCCTAGCAGGCAGCTAGCTGTCTCTTGCCAAACCTTCCCACACCGAGCTATATTTACCATCCGTGCTACCGGGGTGGAGAAAACGTGTGAGCTGCAGTGTCAGAGATGGCCTGTTTGTGCTCTGAAATAATCTCGTATCGCCTCCTAAAAGTAGACAGTCTCATTATTTGCACAGGGACAGCTTCTTTGGCTAATCAAACTCCTTAAGTACCTCTTAGCCGTGCAGTCGTGATCAGTGGCAAGAGCCAGTGCCATCAACAGAAGCTTGTTTGGAAAATAATAATTAGACTTTTTCAGTGTTTTTTCTTCTTCTCTCTGCCACCCCTACACATATCTGAGGCTCTCCTATAGTAGGAAGGCTAGTTGCTAGGTGATGGCCCTCAACGAGTGATTAACAGGGGTCTAATGGGCTTGCAGCCGAGGGTTGGACCAACCCATTCTCACAGGGAATGTGATCTCCTTCAAGCTACATATCTGGCTACCTGAGAGCAGCTATTTGTGTCATTTCACTGCTAGCATAAAAACAGTTGTCATAATTATACTGAACATGATAACACCTGACCCTGCACTTGCTATCACGCAAATGGAGTTTTTTCTGTGCTGACTGGAGCAATTAAGTCTTAATGCTACAGTGTTGTACAACAGGATACCATAACATACATATCTGCCATAAAAATGTCTGAAAATAATACTGCATGCTGACACATTGCATGATATCTATCAGCATATATGTTTTACATGAATTAAATGCTTTCATTTTAAAGCATTAGTATTGAAAGATACGCCTATTTAACTATGTAAGGTTGAAGTCCCAAATTAACAGCGGTATATATATTTGTGGAGACAAAGTTTGGCACTCTACTGGAACAAAAATCACCATTTTATGTGCCCCAATAGCTTCCTGTAGCACACACCCCCTTCAAACAGTACCAGGGTGTGTTGATTTTGGGTGCTTTTCTGGAGAGTTGACAGTGACATATGTGCCGCCAGGGTGTGTGGGTGTTTTGACGTGCATCATACGTCACTGTGTGATGCTCTTAAAACAGGAGTCCTCTTTATAGAACCAAGGAGTAATAAATTAATAAAGCATTATTTATATCATGCTACAATTAAAGCTGGGGTAGGCAGTATATTTTTGGCATCATTGGGCAATAACAACCTTTGAGCATAAACATAAATGTAATTCAAGTGGACTGAGAGCAAACTAGACTTCTGCTCCTCCTCTTGTCCTTGTTTCCGGGCTTTAGAAAATCTTGTCTGCGATGGGAGACTTTGTCCAATCACAGGTTGTTAAGATGAAGCTGATTGCCGAGTCTCATTCCCAAAAGTGTCTGACGACCCGAGAATGAGATTCAACAATCAACCATCT
Organism: Lutjanus campechanus; assembly: GCA_027495735.1. Lineage (NCBI taxonomy): Eukaryota > Metazoa > Chordata > Actinopteri > Lutjaniformes > Lutjanidae > Lutjanus > Lutjanus campechanus. The sequence continues at coordinate 17,141 of JAJHUR010083430.1, read as the reverse complement.
TTGAGCCACAAATCCAAAACGTAATTTGATGACCTGGGAATGACACTCAACAATCAACAATCTTTCTCCAGAATCACTTAGTGCACCTTTAAGCCTCATTGTATTTTTGTTGTCATTTTGTTTTTTTTTATTTGTTTTTTTACTGATTTTCAACCCCAAAAAATCCCAGATTTCTGAAAAAGGAGCAGATCACTTTAAACTGGTTTTGAAAGATTTTCCATTCCATCTAAAACACATCTGAAAGTTAAGAAATGTATCCCCACAGTTCATCATAACACAGCTTTTATGTGATGTGCATAGCTCAGAAAGAATCCCTGTAACATAAAGTGAGGAGGAGAAAAATTATGAGAATAATGAAAATGAGCTGTTTCACATGATATTTGTGTTGTATATGTTCAGAGTTTTTTTTTCCCCCAGTCAGTTTTCCATGGTTGAGCCTGAAGAAAGACTGGGGGGCAAAACATCATCAGAATAAAGGAAATGCATACCCAGGTTGTGCAACACTTTTTTTCTGCTTTCAAGTCCGCTTCCAGCGATCAGCACCTCACAACAATCCCTGGTGTGTTTTACTCTTCTAAATTATAATCAAAAGACTAAAAACAGAAAGTACATTTTCCTTAAAATGTAAAAATTCATTGTGAGGACAAGAAGTTAAAATCCCCTCATGCCTTCGCTCATTCTGTACAAAATTTTAGAAGAAACCCCTTTGGAAAAATCAGGTTAATTATGCATGAAAGGTGTCAGAGAAGCTAAATAAAACAAGCTCTAAGAAAGCCGTAGACATGATCTACAAAATACATTGACAACACCGCTAATGCCATTTGTGTGACAGTAATCTGTTGTGAAAGAATGCCTGTGCGCGTGAGCAGGCGTAGAAATTGCAACGGTTAAAGGTAAATGAAGTCTGGAACAGGAAAGCAAGACTAAGTGGGTCGTTAATGCATAAAATATGGTGGCGAGGCCCATTAAGAGTTTGTGTCGGGCTGGGGAGGGAGAGGAAGCTGAAAGAAGCTAAGTGTATCATTTATAGTCATGTTGGCACGGATCACATTAATAAATGTAGCTGCTGGGGATAAGTTACACTGCTAACTGCTGTCTGAGCCTGAGCTTGAATCAGCGATTTGCCTTTAAATCTGAGCAGAGAAGACAGGAGGAGAGACACACACAGAGATAAACATACTGAGAGAGATGGGGTCAGAGTCTGACAAATGATATCTTTGCAAACACTTGTATCAACAGTACTTCAAGACTAGCTTGACAAAATATTCAGTGACAGACATGAAAGCACACACACAGTTGGTTCCTATTACAGCCTAAATCAGATTCTTAGCTTTGGCAACTGAAGTACACTCTGTTCAGTATTCAACCTGGGGTTGAGCAGCATTGTTTATATGTTGATTTGCTCTATCGGCACGTTACCGTCTCAATTATCCAATCAGACGCTGAGGTTACAGAGGTTAATAGAGGGAAAGAAACAGCAGCATAGCTCTTTCTTTCAAACAAAACACAGATTGTAACGAGAACAAAGACGGTGGCAACCACAGGAAGAGACAAGAGGGGAACTAATATGAATAGCAGGATGAATAGAGGAGGAAATTGTGTTGGGAAGAATATCAAATAGAGAGAGTACCACATGAGAGACAGATGAGCGTAGGCTGTGGGTGGATATATTGAAAAAACAGAGAAAGGAGTGGAATGAATGGCTGAAGGAGGAAAATCAGAAAGGTAAAGGGGAAAATGACTGGAATGAGTCACACAACCTCTAAAAATAAAGGAAGTTCTCAAAGATGACTGGTCACATAAAGGCAGCAGAGATGCTCCTGTGACTTAGCGAGGTGCACTGGTTTAACTTACGTGAGGAAACCTTGTCGATATGAGTTCAGAAAGTTTTCCTCAGCTGTGCACACGAGCCAAAAGGTGTCTGTTGGTCTAAATCCTGAGAGATACACTACACTGCCTACACTTTTTCGCAGAAAGTAAAAGCTTAGCTTATCTAACTGGCAGTGCTTGAATAGTACCAAGGTCATTCTTTATGTTTATCAGATCTAGAAAAAAATGTATATGAGTATGATCCCCTAACATCTCAGGGAGAGGAAACAGAATATGAGAACACTGTGCCTCATTCAAGATCATTTTCATATTCTTATCTTAAATTTCTCTTCTTAGATTTCTCTCACTGTTTTTTTGTACTGTGGGCTCGTATGAGTGTGTCACATCAGATTCAGCAAATGTTCCTAACCTCAGGTAACTATGTAAATGGTGTAAATTTGTTTACTCTGCTTATTGTTTATATTGCATCTATTGTTCCTTTATGTTTTCATGTTTCCTCTTGTTTATATTGTTCCTATTCTTTTATATATCCTCCTATTTATACTGCTTGGTTACTTATTATTATTGTTCTCTTATTGATGCGCTAATTCCATTTTGTTATCCACTTGCTGCTGTGCAAATTTCCCCGTTGTGGGACTAATAAAAGAATATCTTAAATGACCTGTGTAAACATGATGTATGCCCTCTTTTAGGGACGGGAATCTTTTGGCACCGCATGATTCGATTACAATTCCTATTCAGAGTGCTACGATGTGATTATAAAACAATTATCGATGCATCTTGATACATCTCAATTTTTGATTTCCTATACATGACAATTTTTATTCACTGTGTGACTACTTGCTATCTTTTTTTAACACAGTATATTTGTTATGGTCCATAGCTGATTAGTTTAGTTAGACACAACTTGCATATGGAGAGGCTCTTGTCCAGGTCCCCTTTGTCCTTCAACTTCATAGAAGCCAAATTGTCAAAATGTCACGGGGTGCTGGTCAGATTGTAACCATCTGCAGTTGCTCATGTTTTAGCCATCTTCACCAAAACTCAAGAAGTAAGGAATGTACAGTCTGGTCTTAAAACTTAAATGCCATAATTAAGGCCCCAGTAATTCCATATAAGGTTGCATCACAGAATTATACACGCATAATTCTAATAATAATTTCACATGCAGGGCCAACAGGATAATGTAAACATAATTATGAAGTGTAATTTATATAGGATTTTCAAAATTGCCTAAAAGTAATAAAATATAAAATCCACTAGTGAAAAACTTGTGGATCACAGCAGTCTAACTGCACATGACTCCTACAACAGGTCCATTCATATGAAATGTTAGATAAAAACATTACAATTAAAAAAAACATTCATTCATTAATTTACATTTATAAAGTAATAGTAGGGGTGTAACGATTCACTCATGCATCCGATACATTGGGCTTTAATGTGTAAGACACGAGTGCATCGGTTCAGACGGCCTGTATCAATAAAAAACTGAGTGTGAATCGGAAAACAACCGATGCAGCACTAGTGTATCAATACATCTTATTAGGATGCGCATATACTGCATAATACCTTGATGGACCAAAGAAATAATGGTGGTGGAAGGCTCCTCTCTCTTCGTTGTAGGACAGAGAGATACAGAAGATCTTTCATACCAACTG
>JAJHUR010083430.1:0-13630 GCA_027495735.1 Lutjanus campechanus | reverse complement strand
GCAGAAAGTAAAAGCTTAGCTTATCTAACTGGCAGTGCTTGAATAGTACCAAGGTCATTCTTTATGTTTATCAGATCTAGAAAAAATGTATATGAGTATGATCCCCTAACATCTCAGGGAGAGGAAACAGAATATGAGAACACTGTGCCTCATTCAAGATCATTTTCATATTCTTATCTTAAATTTCTCTTCTTAGATTTCTCTCACTGTTTTTTTGTACTGTGGGCTTGTATGAGTGTATCAGATTCACCAAATGTTCCTAACCTCAGGTAACTATGTAAATGGTGTAAATTTGTTTAGTCTGCTTATTGTTTATATTGCATCTATTGTTCCTTTATGTTTTCATGTTTCCTCTTGTTTATATTGTTCCTATTCTTTTATATATCCTCCTATTTATACTGCTTGGTTACTTGTTATTATTGTTCTCTTATTGATGCGCTAATTCCATTTTGTTATCCACTTGCTGCTGTGCAAATTTCCCCGTTGTGGGACTAATAAAAGAATATCTTAAATGACCTGTGTAAACATGATGTATGCCCTCTTTTAGGAACGGGAATCTTTTGGCACTGCACGATTCGATTACAATTCCTATTCAGAGTGCTACGATGTGATTATAAAACAATTATCAATGCATCTTGATACATCTCAATTTTTGATTTCCTATACATGACAATTTTTACTCACTGTGTGACTACTTGCTATCTTTTTTTAACACAGTATATTTGTTATGGTCCATAGCTGATTAGTTTAGTTAGACACAACTTGCATATGGAGAGACTCTTGTCCAGGTCCCCTTTGTCCTTCAACTTCATAGAAGCCAAATTGTCAAAATGCCACGGGGTGCTGGTCAGATTGTAACCATCTGCAGTTGCTCATGTTTTAGCCATCTTCACCAAAACTCAAGAAGTAAGGAATGTACAGTCTGGTCTTAAAACTTAAATGCCATAATTAAGGCCCCAGTAATTCCATATAAGGTTGCATCACCTGCCCACCTGTGGGTCGTACTGTTACTAAAATAAAGACAAAATGGTTCAAAGTGAAAATGGCTTATAAAATGTCTTGCCACAGCAAGGTGATCAATGCAGCGGAAATAGGGGATCAAGAGGAAGTCCCTATAACCGTCATGAAGGACAGAATAGAGATTAGGGATGTTCCCCTGGACAGTGTCTTTCATAAACCTGCATGCAAAGATACAGCCGGTAAGCCTGACAGTAATGGTACTAGCCAATTGAAATGGACAGCTCACCCCCAAATCAAAAATACTCTGGCTCCAGTCCACTCTGCTATTTATCCATCTCCATAGTTTTGGTGCGAGTTACTGAGTTTTTGGAGATATTGGCTGTAGAGATGCCTCTTGGCTTGTGGTGCTCAAAGCGCCAAGAAAATACATCTGAAAAACTCAAGAGCCATGTCTCCTTCCAGAAATTGTGACTCTGTCACTCAAGATAATCCGCAGACTTTGTTGTTAGCCGTATCGCTGTGCTAGCTACAGGTCAGACGAGGAAGACGCCATTAATGTTTCCATCCTGCGCTGTCATGAGCAAGAGCCTGTCGTCCATGAGTAGAATTATTATTATTATATATTATATATAATAATTCTATTATTAGAATTATACACGCATAATTCTAATAATAATTTCACATGCAGGGCCAACAGGTTAATGTAAACATAATTATGAAGTGTAATTTATATAGCATTTTCAAAATTGCCTAAAAGTAATAAAATATAAAATCCATTAGTGAAAAACTTGTGGATCACAGCAGTCTAACTGCACATGACTCCTACAACAGGTCCATTCATATGAAATGTTAGATAAAAACATTACAATTAAAAAAAACATTCATTCATTAATTTACATTTATAAAGTAATAGTAGGGGTGTAACGATTCACTCATGCATCCGATACATTGGGCTTTAATGTGTAAGACACGAGTGCATCGGTTCAGACGGCCTGTATCAATAAAAAAACTGAGTGTGAATCGGAAAACAACCGATGCAGCAATAGTGTATCAATACATCTTATTAGGATGCGCATATGTTTCATTTTTGGCATCAATGAACTGTTATTTTTCTCTGTTTTCTCTCCCCCTGCCTGCACAGCTCTCGCTAGACACCTGCTCCACGCCCACCCTCCCCAACACACACAGTGAGAGATCTGACGTTGCACCGCATCACGCCACCAAACTTTCATAACACGCAAGTGTAGAATAATTTTGTTTTTTTATAAGAAACATGACAAACACTGGTGCAAAGCATTTATGCAAAACGTGTCGGACAGCAGAGTACAGAGCCACGAGTCTGACCCACAGAGACGTCATGTCACTGTGAGAGCAGGTAACACGGAGCATCACTGTTCCTTCACACTAAACAAAACCACACCACTCTTCATATGAAACAGAGCAGCATACCATCTTACTGCAAAAATGTATTTTAAACAGTTTTAAAGTTTGTTCACAGATTCTCATCTAGGCTACAGTATCTCATTTACACACGAGATTCCTAATAAGATGTTAACACCACTGTAATGTCCCTTTCTCTGTCTCTCTTGTTACTGGATTCAGAAAAACTATCTGGATTTCTTCTTGCAACTAATAGTTCCCTACAGATATAGCATTGATTGAATCAAAATGTAAAGCTTCACACATTGCATTCTCTTGTACTGCATCGCTATTTAAACATTTCTAAGCCGTATCATATCGTTGAACATGTATTGAGATATGTATCGTATCAGTCTCAGTCAGTGAGATACACACCCCTAAGTAATAGAAAAGAAAAAAAGACAAAAGGATTTCTTTGCCAATTAAACCTGCGGTGCCTCAACTTAAATGACTCATCATAGTTAAAAGGAGTCTGATGAACTCACAACGGAAAAATGCACAAGAGGGTTGTTTCCTTGAACTCTTCAGGAGAAACACCATTTAACTGTCTACACTGGAGATCAAACCACTCATCTACCTGATGGAAAGGGTCCTTCCTCATGTTTCGGCTGGCCAGCGGCTCATCAAAGGGGAACACCACAGAGTAGTTTTTAGCATACGACTCGTGGCTCCTCTCTCTGATCCAGCGCTGGTTGTCTGTCAGCGAGTTATGGAAACGCCTAGGACAGGAGGGAGAAGAGGGATTCAAAGAGATTAACGCTCATTAAAAAGTCACATTCAGACTTCATTAAAACTTCATCATTATTCTGATTCCTGCTGGCCTTTGATAAAATACATATCAGAAGCTAAAAAGCATGATTTCATTTGTAATACTTTGTGTGTGTTGATGTACCTGATGTCATAACCATACATGTCCTTCTCAGGGCGGCCATGTATGATCCAGTGAGCCAGCTCTCTGCCACAGCCACCTCCCAGCATCATACCTGACAAAAACACACACACAAAACACAGAAATGTTAAGAACAACATCCCATAATCACATTCAGGTCCGTACAGAAAACAAATTCACTACTACTGAAGTCATATACTACCTTCTGCAAACAAACCAAACTCCACTGGTAAAATTCATGATTTTACCCGACAGAACTCAGGAGTTGCTGCTCTATCGCTGCCTTGATCTGTCAGTTTGTTTGTGTTACTGTGTGACTTTGGTGTTGTAAATGGTTAGTTCAGATTCACTGAATTCGCACAGTAAAACAAACAAACTAACAGCTCAAGGCAGCAATATGCAGGCAACTCCTGTGTTCTGAGAGGTAAAATTATTGTTTTTGCTAAAGGTGTTTGGTTGAGCGAAAATAATAGCAGTTTCCCATCAGAAGAGGAAGGCTGTCTGTCAGCAGGGTAAAGCAGTGAAAATATTTTAGATATAACATATACTTTAACTGATATTGATTTTTTTTAGGCTAAGAGGCTAAAATACCTTTTCACACAGCAGTACATTGCCTAGCCTCCTTGCTGGTTCCTCTTCTCTGCTTCTCCAAACTGGGTGTGTACGTAGGTAACAGTGGAATGGTGGGTAATACACTGACTATAGGTAAGTACCTCAGATAATCCAAACTACCCCTTTAAGCAAAACTACTAAATTTACTGGTTCTATCCATTTTTCAATGTGAGGATTTGCTTTGTATCTGTCTTTATATACTTTTAGGTTTAGGGCTGCAATAGGTCGGTCTTTGATTAATCGTTTAGTCAATGAAATGTCAGACAAAAGAGAAAAATGCATAATGCAAATTCCCAGAGCCCAAGGTAACAGCACTATTTTGGACTGATGGTCAAACAAAACAAAGATGTCCCCCTGGACTCTTTGAATAATTCAGTGATTAATCAAAAAAGAAAACTGAAAGTTATGGCGAGTTGCAGAATAAATGCACCACTTTTATCCAATTCAAAGAGATTACTGGGTCCGCAGCTGCACAAGCACGAGTTGGGAAATAAAGTGAATAAAATCTGAACAAAAACCAGGACCTCTCTCCTCTGCTCTCCCACTGATAGCCTGTCTGGAGTACTGTGAGTGTTTCTCGTTAATTCAGAGAAGGGCAGTTTTTGTCCTCTGCTCCTCTGCCTCTATATGTCATACGACCTACAGAGGATTGTTTTGACCTTAGTTCCACCATTTGACCCTTGCTCACAGCTGCCCCTGAGCGATCTGACCTCATCGGCTGCACCCACCGGCTGCAGCATTCTGTTTACTTCGACTCCAACCAACACTGGCAATTCAATATTTTATCCATCCAGTCCCAAAAACTGCTGGGTTAATGAGCTGCTCCCTTTTAGCAACCCCCTTCTTGTGTTGTTTTGCTGCTAATTTGCATACAGCATGTGTGTGTGTGTGTGTGTGTGTGTGTGTGTGTGTGTGTGTGTGTGTGTGTGTGTGCGTGCATATACACAACATCACTATGCAGCAGCACGACCAGTATGTCCTTGTATCCCTCTCTCATCCCTCCATCTCTCACAGCATCCCCTCTCCCTCCATCTCTCATCGCTTCACTCATCTGCTGGCACTGTCACTCCGGGCCAAGCCTGGGTGGACGTTTGAATGGCGGGATGGATGGATGGATGGACTGGAGCAGGGGTGAAGAGATAGAGGGAGGAGGAGGGGTGGTAGCAGAATGATTGAGTTCTTCCAAGACAATGTGGAGACAACCAGCAAGGCGAGGTGGCACTGATAAATGTCACCCAAGATAACCACACTGATGTGTGAGCGTGTATCTGCGTGTGTACCCTCCTGCTCGCGCTTCCACTCATCTTATCATCACCTCCTCTCTGCCTTGGTACTTCCCCTTTCCCTCCCCACTATCAGTATCTAACTCTATTATTGTTTGTTTGTGCTTTGCAAACATTTGTTCCTTTCTATGACATTATCTACCACTCCCTCTCCTCTGCACTGCTCTCAGATTATTTTAAGATATTTGCTCTCTCCCACTCCCAATGTACTCTTGTGACATTTACAGTGATGCTGCTAGCAATACAAAATTCTACAGAGGAGGAAGAAAACATGCATTGTATTCGTCCATGTCTACACTAGTAAGCCCACTAAGTATCTTGGTTCGCAGGTGAAAAGACAATCAGTCAAGCTGCCGTTAACATTACATGTTTGTGCAGACTCATATAATATTTGTGAAGACTTTGAAGAAATCTGTGTGAAAGTTTTGCCCAAAAACATGTTTTGTGAGTTCACAATGACTTCTTTGACCTCTGTCCACCACAGTGTAATCACTTCATCCTCAAGTCCAAATGGATATTTGTACCAAGTTTGAGGAAATTCCTTTGAGGCATTCTTGAGATATAACATTCATGAGAATGAGACAGACTAGAGGTCACAATGACGTTTACCTTTGACCACCAAAAATTTAATCAGTTCATCCTTGAGTCTAAGGCTACGTTCACACTGCAGGCCTTAATGCCCAGTTCCGATTTATTGCTCAAATCCGATTTTTTGTTTGGCTGTTCACATTACATTTTAAAATAAGGCCTGTCTACGGACTGATGTGTGAACAGCTCACGCTCCTGAACTGACCCGCATGCGCAGTTCATAGTTGATGACATCACGCACACAACTGTGTTTACGGAAGCGAACATGGCAGCGGCAACAGGACTTTATGGTCTTACGTTAAAAACAATGTTTGGCGGCAGCCGGCAAATTTGTGAGCGGGTGCTATCGATAAGGAAGAAGAGGAGAAAGAAAATCAATGTTTTAATGATGGCTTTGTGCGGAGCAATGGCTGCAACATCCGTAAGGAGGAGTATGTGTGTTCCTTGCTCCCGCCTACTCTCCCCACCTGTGACACTTTTTTTTCCAATCAACTTTATTTACAAAACTGGCAGTGTGGGTCAGAATGACGTCAAAGTCGCATTCAATGTGACCTGGCTGTTCAGACTGCGGTCGCATTCAAAAATATCCGATATGTATCGGATTCAGTACCACATTTGAAAGTGGCCTGAATCTGAATCGAAAATGTCAGATTCAATGTGACTTGTGCTGTTCACACTGTCAAAAGCAAATCAGATATGGGTCACATTTGAGGTCACTTGTAACTGCAGTGTGAACGTAGCCTAAATGGTTGTTTGTACCAAATTTCTAAAAATTCCCTCAAGGCGTTCTTGAGATATTGTGTTGACAAGTTTCACCCCCTGGTGGCTGGCTGCAGTATAGGTCATAAATCCTGCCCCCTCTATGCTATTAGACAGGGCATGGTTCAAACTAAAATATCAAAGTACAGATCAAATCAGTTTTTCTCTAACATGGTTTCTGTTATTTTAGGTTCTTATCATGCATGTTTGTTCAAGTGTTAATTTTTCTGATCATTTTGTTTTTAATTTGTTATTTGATGCTATAAAAAGCGTGTTTCACATCATGATTGACAGCTGAACTCTGCTCATGATCGAGTCGACCGGCTGTGTGAGTGGAAACTCGAAAGCAGGGCTCCAACGCTGATCACTACAGCACAGACTCCAAATGGCGTCATGAGCGCAAGATGACAGCGCTCATATCCAGGATACTTTGGCTTTATTTTTGTACAGAGGGAGGAAGTGGAGACACATCTTCCATCTTTATTTATGTCAATGGTTCTAACTCGTCTTACCAGTGCAAGGTCCAATGTTTCACAGAAAGGCTAAATAAAGAAGCTAAAAGGAGAAGATAAATGACTCAACAAATTGAATAGCTAATAGGAAAAGGAAAAGCAGTGGGGAAATGGAAATGCAAATGAGAAAGGAAATTGCCCTTTTAAATGCCTGATTAAAATTGGTATTCTTAATTCAATTTGTGAATCCAGTTATTTATTTCTCATGTTAACTACATTTTCAAATAGATTTTTAAATGTCGTTATTTATTTATTAATTAATTAATGTATTTTTAAATGATGTACTTATTTACTGTTTTGTGTTGTTTTTGTAATCTCTTTTTAATTTGAACTGTTCAGATGGAGTAACATTTGATTTGTAAATTATTTTGATAATTCCTCTTTTTATTGCCCATTAAATTATCAAATGATGAATGCCTTAGCAATTTAGCATTTTTATTAATAGATTAATGAGTCAACCTGTGAACAAATGTACAAATGCCTACTTTTATTGTACAATTAGTTATTAATTAATGAGATGCTTTATTACTATTTCTGTGACACTTGGCTCCTCCATCCAAAAATGTTAAAAAGAATTCTAGGTTACATTTGAGGAATAGCCAACATTTTGGAAAACATGGTCACCAAACAATTGTCTGCACGGTGAGAATGAAGCTGGAGTCAGGATTTATTTAGTCTAAATTAGCATAAAGATTAATAGCAGGAGGAAACAACTGTCCTAAACCTTCTGGCCAAAATTCAAAACTTTGGCTAACAGCATCTATACCAGGGTCGTATTTACACAATTCATCTTATTTTTAACTCTTAAACCAGGAATGTAAAAATGATCATTTGTGGTTTCAGGGAGAGTTGGAGTTATTTCTTGGCATACGACAGTTTATCTGTCTGCCTGGCACTATGTGCAGCATCTAGAGCCATGGTGCAAGGTACCTGATTTTTGGTGAACATGGTCTTTATACCAAGAAGGTACCAAACATGACAACCTCACTGATAAACAAGTTAAACAAACAAGATCCATCATGCAAATAAGTCAAACTTACATATTGATGATGAGAAAATTGACACCACTCTCATGCCTGATAATATGAAGCTACAGCCAGAAGATGGCTGCCTTAGCTTAGCTTAGCATACAGCCTGGGAAGTGGGGAAACAGCTTGTTCGTCTCTGTTCAATAGTAAAATGTCCACCTACCAGCATCTGTACAGCTCAATATTAAACTAGTTTTTTAAACTGGTGTCCAGTTTTTATGCTAAGCTAAGCTAACCAGCCACTCGGTATAGCTTCATATTTATTGTACAGACATAAAAGTACTACTGACCTTCTCATCTAATGCTTAGCAAGAAAGCAAACAAGCATTTTTTCCAACATGTTGAACTATTCCATTAATGCAAAGACTGGAGGTTTTTTTTTTTAATCAATCCTGGTCATCTAACTGCCAAGAGAGAATCGTTTTCCAAAATGATAACTTATTCATTAACTGCTGCTTGCAGATTACTCAAGAACTGCTCATCCTAACACTTCACACTCAACACCGACTGTGTAGGCTATCTGAATGTTTACTTTGTAAACTCAAATTAGCTGCTAGCCTTGGTTCCCAGCAAATCACCGGTGTGAGGTAGATCGGATGGACAATATACATACATACATACATGCATACAAACAGGCAGCAGAGATTCCTTCCTTCATAGTTAGATAAGAATTGAAACTATCTCCTCTTTAGGGCTTGTATCTCCATCAACCTTTCTATTTATCTCTCTATCCTCCACCAACTCCACAACTCTAAGAGATGAGTCTCATTGCTGTTTACATCACTGAGTCTATCCTAGCAAAAACCATTATGCCACTGAACCCAGTGGTTTTCTCAGCGTTCGTTGTGTACTGCTTTAAACACAGGCAATTTTCTGTGCCTTATAATGTGATAAAAAGCCTCAGCTAACCTTAATACCTGAGAAGGTTGTGATTATGAGCAAGATGGTGATGCAGCAGGGTATGAGGTGCTGCAGTTAAAAGCAATAAAAGAAACATAATCACAATGAATACATGCACTCAAAGTTAAGAGTTCAGCATGATGGTTTCGACACTAGAATAAGAAATAATAAGTAAGTCAAGGTTGCTAGGCAACAAATACAAAAAGAGTAAGCAGAGTTGCTGATTGCTTTGAGACCAAAATTAATTCCAAAAAACTGGAGGCTTGAAAAGTTTCCAAGCACTCCATGATGGATTTTTAAATGTGAATCTGTCGATTTGACCCTGTGGTGTCTGAATTACCCCCCTTGTCCTGCCCTGCTTAGAGGTAAAAAAGATGTGTGAGTTAATGTGTGTGTGTGTGTGTGTGTGTGATGGAGTGAAATGGACGAAAGAGGGAAGAATGAGCAACAGACATACAGAGAGGGGAAAAGAACGACATTGGGAAAGGAGGGTATTACCAAGCTCCTGCTTTGATAAAAGCTAGGATGTTTTGTTAGTATGTGTGCATGCTGAGCACAAGTGTGTGTATGTGTGTGTGTGTGTGTGTGTGTGTGTGTGTGTGTGTGTGTGTGTGTGTGTGTGTGTGCGTGTGTGTGTGTGTGTGTTTCAGGGTATTGGAAGGCATTTGGACCATCCTTGCTGTGCATGATGGTGGAAAATCCCTAATTATCAAGCCACTGTTACCAGGTGCGATATATTGGTGATGCTGGGCCCATTTCAATAAGCTCTGTCTCAGCATGACACTTTGGAATACAGACTAGAGGATGAGGGGACTACAATATTTTATTCATTCAGATAGGAATGTTTAATTTTTGTTTGCATAAAGCAGAAGAAAAAGAAAATGCACAACATGGTTTGAATAAGGGCTAAAGGATTATTTTCATTGCCATTATTTATCTGTTAGGGCGTCTCGATTTTCAAAATCCAGAATTCAATTTGACTTTCAATTTTCAGGTCACAATTCAATTCCATTTTGTTTTTCTTCCTTTTTTTTCTTGCGCACTGACAGCTATGCCACTGTTACACTATTGAGTTCTGAGTTGTAAAGATCAACAGATCATTGATTTTATGCCCTGAAAATTGTCATTTACGTTGTCAAACTCACTCTTTTAACTTCCAGGTGCCGGCATGTTCAGCAGTCACAGAAAAAGTGCTTCAGGCTATAAGGGGTAGTTGAGTTCTGTTAGTCAGCTGTAATGTGGCCAGATAAGCTTATAAGGTAACACTTTATTTGAAAGGGTGTGCATAAGACTGCCATTACACTGTCATAACCATGTCATGACACCTGACATGAACATAAAGGACTCTTGAATGTTTATGACTGCTGTCATTACCTGTCATTTGGTCAACTATGTCATTTTTAATGCAAAGTCGAGAAAGTTTGCGATGTCTTGGTTATGACAAGAACAAAAATGTCTTTGTTATGACAACCAAGACACCATAACCCGTCAATCTATTTGTTATGACACTTGACAACATCAGACTTAAAGAAACTGTTTATCTACTGTTCTGATGGAAAATTAATAACAACTGTAAAACAAAGAAACAAAATACTTGAATAATCTTTTTTTAGATTTTTTTGTTTCTGTTAATAGACTAACCGCTTAATATTTTCAGCATGTTTTAAAACCTTAAGCAATACAGGACTAATGAATAAGGTATGAGGCAAAATTTGTGAGATAAAAACAGAATTAGCAGCTCAAGAACAGAAGCGTATAAACAAGTGTTAACCTGAAAATAGATCTCTGATGAGACAGGCGGACAGAATGAATGTCTCATGGATAAGTTATTGGGGAATAAGAGAGCAAGAACAGCAACAACCAATCAGCAATTTGCAAGAAACTAACATATCCAACAACATCTATACTGCTGCATTATACTGTATGTGAGTGTTGCTGCTGGTTGCTCACTCATTAGAGCTCCACTTCTATGGATCTCCCAAGCACTTGTCATAACATGTTTCGAGCTTGACCCTATAGTCTTTTGCTCTTCTGCAAAAAAAAAAAGCTTTCTCTAATCTGTCTGTCAACACTGAGGCGATGACTTTACCCTTTACGCCCCCTCTCTCTATGTTTCTCAGATTGCTCAGATACTCACATTCCTCTCTGTCTAATGTCAGAGGTAAGCTAATGGAGTAAGTCAGTAAGTAATGGAGTGACTTGGGTTGTTGTTTGTTTTATCGTGTGTGTGTGTCTGTGTGTTCTCCGTGGACTTGAAATGAAAAGCTCTCCATTATTCATCTGTGCCTTGAGAGTGTCCACAGAGATTGCCGATGGCTTGGTCAAAGTCTAGGAAAAACACTCTTCGGCCATTTCTCCTCGCTTGTTTTCTTCCTGTTTATTGTGCCATATACTTTCTTTGAAGATTCTGTTGACCTTTCTAGCTCTATCATTTCATGGTTCCCTCAAGGGAAAGCTCTACACACCATGAAGTGTTTTAAAGCATACAACTGTGAGCGATATCCATCATTTGTTTGAGGTAAAGATTATGTTGGCGACAGACTTCCTGGAGATAAGATTCTTTTATTTCTTTAAAAGTCTTCGCAGATTCTTTCTTTGACTTTTCTGTCCTTGCAGCACTTACCAGCACTGTTGAAGCCACAGCCCAAGAAGAAACCTCTGACCTCCGGGGCTTCTCCCATCAGCGGCTTATGGTCTGCTGTGAATGATTCTGAAAACACACAGCGAGAGAAACCTTGTTGATAAAAGTGGGGGAAAAGTAAGATAGACAGACTGACCAAAGAAGTGACAAATTTTCCCCAACAGCATCGGTGAGCATCTGTTGTTCAGCAGCCATATTAATAATATCATTTAGAGACACACACAAAGTATAATTTTACTGTGCTGTAAGGGATTAGATATTTGTTGATAGTTACTTTCTTTCATTCTGGCTTGTCTATTTGCTCTCATGTATTTCAGATTTCCTGGTGAAATAACTAAATAATAATAAATACAATTTAAAAAGTATAAAACTGTTCAGTGTCTTAAGTGATGGATGGTTGACATCAGTTTTGTCTCTGAGCATTCAGTGGACAAACTAGTCTGGGACGTGTTAGTTTGGTGTAAGAACTAGTGGTGTGGCTTCGTGGTTAGCCTCTACCAAAAGAGGAGACAGTTTTTGGTGAAGTGTATGCTATGCGTTCTCAGTTAGCTTGCTAATGTTAGTCAGTGGTCATGCAACATTCAGGATGTTGAGGAGGGTGAGGACAGGACTGTCCTGCAGTGAGAAAATACCTCAAAACTGTAACGTTAGATGCATTAAATACAAGATTTAAGGTTTCTGTGGGTGTGAACAGTAACATAATCACTTCAATTGGTAATATATGAGTAACTGATTACACTTCTTTTTTATATTACTTAATTGTAGGTTTTCACATTGCATGTTGTCAAAATCATCACTTATTTCATCCTGCCACATTTATATAATTTTACGACAGACAAGACAAAACTTTCTTGACCTGTGTGTGATTCTTTCCAATTATTGAATCGCTTTGACTTTCTATGCCTTAGTAGATGATAATTCAACATCCATTCCACATATTATTGTATATAAATATTTATCTCCTATGCCTAATACAATATTGGATGCTTGTAGCAGCCTGTTTAAATGAAACATGTTTCTGGCTTTTTCCTGAACTGCCCCCAAAACTTTTTAAACACTTGGCAAAAATAATATGCATAGTTTGCCTCCTCTTCCCCACATTCCCTCCAGCATTTGGCACTGCCTGATAAACTGTATTTGGATGTTGTGAAAACCCACATATTCATTTTCAGGCGAAATCTTTCCAATATTTTGATTGTGTTGTCTTAAAAATTCTTTTACATGCTTCTTCCCAATCTTCTTCCAAAATTGATATTGCCAGTTCCATTTCCCATTTCTCTTTGGTGTTGTCCATGTTTACCTTTGCCCAACGCTGGTTAATAATCTGGGGGTAGTTACAATACTGTTTAAGGTATTTGGGGAATATGGTTAACCTTTTCTGTTGTCCCATATGATCATTCAGTGTTCAAATGGATCTCTTTCACACCACCTGTAACACTAATGAAGGTTTTTGAATTAATGTTTGTATCCTCAGTTTATCAAGTGTTGAAACCTTGACAGGACATATGAACATATAGATATATAAGCTGAACTGAATATTAGAGGAAGATCCAAGGTCAAGTGCTTCACTCACTGGAGCTAAAAATACACACATGAATTCACTCTCCCTCACATGCATACACACAGCCATCTGTTTATTATGATACACGATGTTCATCAGCCACATTCAATTACCTGCTGAACATGCCAAAAGAAAACACATTTAACCTTTAACTTGACATGATCCGTTCAATTATGTTATTTATTCCACCTCCAAACCAACCTTTTGAAGAAGTGCACTACCAAAACACATTTATAATGCATGTTTTCTATCCTCTTTGAAGACATGAAGGTTTTAGTAAAATACCAAAGCTGTAAAAAATGACCCAAGTGCTCATTCAAGACCTCAGTTCAGTTCAGTCTTCATTGTCCTGCCTGAAATTTGACGTGCAGCAAATCAAACCCTGAAAGTGTTCAGTGATTTTTTTCTGTACCAGCACTGTGTGCAGGTTGTTCATCAGAAAAGGAAAAAAATATCATATTTTGTGTGCCAGAGACTT
>JAJHUR010083425.1:0-29961 GCA_027495735.1 Lutjanus campechanus | reverse complement strand
GAATGTTCATGAAAAACTTCAATTTCACACTGATTTCAAATGCTTATCGTTGTAAAGATATTTATCATTGCAGATAAGTGATAGACCGATTAATTGGTCAGGCTGAAGGTCTGGCATTTTGAGATAATCAGCATCGACCAAAAAAAATGTCTGCACACACATCTGCGGGCAGCCTTATTAGTGTGGCTGCTGTGGAACAATGTTAGTGCTTGCTCTTGTGAGTTTCGGGAAGGTGGGGAGAGAGTTTATTTCAAGCTATTGTTAGGCAATATGGTGATACTCTGATATTGTGATGTGAGACTAGATATCGTCCTAAATTTTGGATATTAAGTGTTATAAGTGTTGTCTGTTCCTGGTTTTAATGGCTGCATTATAGTAAATTTATATAATTTCCTGAACTTACTAGACTGTTCTGGTTGTTCTATTATTTGCTTTCACATACTTTGTCTGCATATGCGCTGGAGGTGGGTGTTATGGCCATCATGGTGCATGTAATTTTATATCACGGTAACATTACATATCACAATACAGTAATTCAGGAGTCTCTAACCACTGGAGTATTAATCGGGCACACTATTTTTTTTAGTTGTGCCTTTCTATTTAAACTACCTTAAGTAAAAAATCTGTTGTATCTAAAAAATGGATTGTGTGTGTGTATATCTGAAGGATTGCATGTTGCAGTTCAGTCTCCAGAACAAAATAGCTTTACTGGACGTTCCCCCCTGCACACATAGTCGATAATATCATCAGTGGCTCCAAGCCAATTTGAGTTTGAGACCCTTGCTTTAATTGCTCTGTAAATAAAAAAAGAAAAAAGGCGTTGGCAGAAAATGCTTCATCTTTTATTTGGAACTTCCATACAAACAAAAATAACTACCTCACATGAGACACTTGAGTGGAAAACAAAAGACAGTAAAACTAACATTGTTTAAAAATGGCAATGAGAACATTAATTTCAAGTGTTACAGGTTTCAGAGGGTTTTTAATAGGTGCAAATAAATACCAGCCAGGTTGAGATGCCTCTTGCTCTTTATTTATGATTTCAGTCTCCTTCTCATGGTTCTTTTTCACTTTGCTCTTGTGAGACCATTGGCCAACCTGTATAGGTGTGCATTATCACCACCAACTGTGGTGAACGTGGTAAACTGTCCTCCTGCCCAAAATCACGTTACCTTGTGAGGCAGCTGGAGAATTCCTACAATAGCGTCATAATATCGATAAATATTTATATGGAGGTATTTGGTCAAAAATATTGCATAAAATATTTGATTTTGACCATATCGCCCAGCCCTATTATGTAATATAACTCTTATGCATCCTGCTAGAAATGTTTGCCATTAGCTGTAGCCCTACTACGGCGAACATTAAATAATTCATTATGTTATAATGTATAGAAAAATACAGTTATGAACATAATTTCTGACATTCTTTACTCCACTCTCCCTTAAATACCACTCATGTTCTGAAAAGTACTGCAAAAGCTAATGGTTTTTTCTTCTGTTTCATTAATTAATAAAATTCCCATCTAAAAAAAACATGTTGCAAACCATGTGTATTAGGTTGTATTCTGCATGGAATAATGGAATTACACATGACTTTTCTTTGTTTTGGTAACGTTATTGCAGATGTATGGAACCAAGAACGACCTGAAAAGACCCACAGTGTCAGCTGACGGTTATGGCACTGTCTTTTTGGCTCTTCTTACATTGAGTGAAGCTATGAATAATGCACCTGCAATACTATCTCATTGCTTTTCAGCTCACAAACCGAAGCTGATAGTATCAAAAATGTCAGTTGACTCAAAATAATAAATTAGGACCTTGTCAGTTATTTTCATTTGAAGGAAAAGCCTGACCTTTTTCATTTAGATTGTGGATGTAAAGAGACTTGATTCTTTTTTGTAGGCAAATTGAGGGAACAGTGCATACATCAGGTGTCCCTGGTTTCTTCAATCAGCCTTCCTTATTCTCCTCCTCTTTTTTTGTATTCTGTAGAAGAAAGGAAGATGGTGACATTATGATTTAAGAGTATTCCATGTTTTAGCACCTTTAGAGACTTTTGACAGCTCTTTCTTTCTCTCTCTCTGCCTTCTTTTTTTTCTCACTTTCAGCAAGACTCTGTCAGACCATGTCATACATGCAAGGTTACACGTTGTCTGGACAAGGACTAAGGGCATACAAAGTCAATGGACCTTGACTGAAACAAGTGTGAAGTTGCAGCAGAATGGGAAAACCAGAGCTGCCGAGTGTGGTCAAGGCTGCTGCTGCTGCTGTGATGTGAATTTATGTCCAGCGAATGTGTGGGCTGAACCTGCAGACTATAAACAAAGGTGGAAGACTCACTGAGTGCTAACACGCTCCAACATCACATTACATACCTGACCCAGGGCACTACTTGGCCAGTGGAGGTGTTTGAAAGGTGGGTATACATGCTGCATTACCCCACCAGCAACTACTTCTCCTTTTTTGTCATTCCTGTCTTATTCTGTTTATGTTACTCTCATCAGCCTCTGTATCATGAATTAAAAAGGCCAGCTGCAAACATAGCACATATCACATGACCTGGAAGGAGGGCAGGTCATCTACAAAAGCATGCTTGTGGCCTTTCTGCGATGTGCTGTTGGTTGCTTGTTTTGTTGCTTCCGACTGGCTGCATGCCTCCACCAACGCAATTCGGCATTGAAAGTCCTTCCAAGTCACTGGTCATGACAGGCTTTCCCTGGGCTCTTTCTGCTGCCTGGGGGTGACCCTAATACCCTCTCGTATCTCCATGTGGAACCAAGGGCACATGGCAAGGGCAAGCGTGTTGGGTGCTGGTGGGGATTCTCGACACTGGATTGTAGCAGGAGTTTGTGAAGGGGATGGGAGGGATGAAGCATGACGAGACTAGAAAATGTGTCAATTTAGAGTTTAAGCTTGGAGCAAAA
This sequence comes from Lutjanus campechanus, assembly GCA_027495735.1. NCBI lineage: Eukaryota > Metazoa > Chordata > Actinopteri > Lutjaniformes > Lutjanidae > Lutjanus > Lutjanus campechanus. The sequence goes on along the minus strand of JAJHUR010083425.1, from coordinate 27,035 downwards.
ATAGTGATACGGGGAACATATGGGGGAGTTTAGCAGAGATGAGACCGACCCAATCCATGTATTGGTATTGGGGCCTTACATTGACGTAAGGCATTCATAGAGTGTTGGACCCCAGATGCTGATTTGTATTACAAACTAAATTCTGCACCACCACATGTTGCCACATGTTTTCTCTTTGTAATCGTAGGTGTTATAACAGCATGAATGAGAGCTAAATTTCATTGTTCTCTTAAGTTCTGCAGTAGCATGTATGTAAAGGACATGCATTCCATATAACTATGGTATGACACAGCTGAAATGTGGAAGTAATGTACTAACCACTTCACTCATGGTGTAACAATAAACTAACACAAAAATGATAATCAACAACATAGACCACGACTATAAACCATCATGTTCTACACAAATGCACTACAAACACTAAGAAATAGGAAAATTAGCATTTTGGAACATAAAATAGCACACTTAAACTCTAAGTAATGCATCATGGGGAAATTATGCAAATGAGGATCAGATGCACGTGAATATTACAAGCCAGAATCCTACAGCGGCCAATAATGGTTGAAGGATGCCATTACATAAGTTCCATTACACAAACTACAAAAGCTTTCCAGAATGAGGTTCATTTTCTGACTCATGTAATCTTAGTACTGCTACTATTACCAGGGGTGGGAGACAAAAAATTAATCTCTCAAGTACAGTGATTGTTTTTGTTATGATTCCTGAATTGATTTTTGGATTTCTGAACATACTTTGTTTATATTATTTAAGTAGTGCTTAGTCTGTTAGCTCAATGCCAACACATACTGTAAGAAAAGTTCAAGAAAACACTTGAACTGCCTAGAAGATAGAAATCATGGGATTGTTGTAGAGACAGTAATGCATTGTGAGCTCAGGAAGTGTTGAAGCAGGGCTGCAGAGATACGAAACAGCTGTACCCTTGGCCTTGGCCCTTGAACCTATCATGCACCGGCGCGCTGTCTGTCTGTCCGTCCGCTGGTCTTTCTGCCTCCTGTTGGCTCCCTGTGAGGCTGTGGAGTCCCAGAGGAAAGAAATCCTGACCTCCCCCAGCTGGCTCGCCTTTCCATGGCCTACTGTCAACATCCCCATGCACAGCAGCATTGCCATCTGGAGCATTCTTCCTCCCACTCTCTTTATTGTTTCCTCTTGTGTGTTCACAAGGATACTGTCTCTTTTTGACTGCACAAACACACACATGTACATGCACACACAATGCATTGAATACTCGGTCTAAACCACAGTGGACAGCAGGTTTTCACTGATACACACCCAAACAACTGGAAGGCAGACTCATTTGTTTTCGTCTAGAGATGAAAGCCCCACATGTGATTGTATAAAGTCTGTGCACAGGACAGTACATATTAATAATGGATATTTATTCTGTTTGATATTCTTTTCATGTGCTCAAAAAGACCATCAGCTAGCTAGTGGACTCATTTTTGTACTTTGGCTGGGAGGACAACGGCCTTTTACGGGTCAGTGAGCATTCATTTTGGTTTTCGGCTGTGCCAAGAAACTAAAACTAGATGTAAATAAAACGCAACCATCCCCCTGTCTCTTGTAGGACATTGCTACACATTTACATTAGCATAGTAAAGGCCAGGGTTGCTGCTTTTCATAATTCCCCCCCATCTCTGTGCTATGACTCACTTGTGTTAAGTAGATTTAGACATGAATTTATTCTATGGGACATTTGTATTCAGTCCAAGGTGAGCCCATGTCTTTGTCATATTTTGACATTCAATTTAGTGTTCTGGATTTCCACATTATGCTTACTTTGTCTAATAAAGTGACACTGCCATAGCTCAGAAAAAGATCTGGTGCATAATACCTTACATACCCCACTGACTGATATCGCTTCCATCTGATATGAAAGCACGGTTTAATCCACTTGTTCTTACACATTGGTTGCTTCATACAGCTCGCCTCATTTGTATATTGACTGCATGATTGAAATTCCAATAATTGCCAATCCCTCAGTGTCAGATCCAATGCTCAACCAGGAACAATCACTCGAACACAGCGATGGCTAGCTAGCTAGCTATTGTTGTGCTGGGATTTCATCAGGATTCAATAGCCTGTATCTCCAGTGGGTGAGCGATGGTGGGATGCGACAGGAGGGACAAGTGGAGGAAAGAATAATTACTGGGCCTATTTCCTCCCCAAGTCATTCACGCACCAGCAGGCCCAACAAAAAGGACTCTCCCCCTGCATTGTTATTATGAAATGAAAAATGGGCAGCAGATCAGTACAGTGACAGGCCGTTTGCTGTATTTACCTGTCATTTGTCTCCTTTTGGACAGGAGTGGACAGTGTGCAGTTTGAGGCGGAGCGGGCCCGCTGATGATATCAGTTTCTGAGCCCCTGCTTTGTGTTGTAGATGGATGTGCTGCACTGTAAGTGTTGGGTGTAATCTACCCACATGCTGGTTGTCGGACACGGAGAGGAACACAGTGTGTTTCAGATGTAATACGTTTGAAAGCAGGCCTAATTAAAAAGCGAACAGGCACTTGGCAAGCATTGATTGTTTGTGTACCTGCACACTGAGGATAAGGACGAGACCATTCAACTGCAAGGATACTCTGTATTAATTAGTGGCTTGAAGCAAAGGCCACATTTGAACATGGAGAAAATGAATTGGCATGTATTGTCACTTCTTCTCCTGCACTTATGTCACAGGCTCAGGTGGACCCCTGCACGTCGGCTGATATTGGCTGTAAATAATGATCGAATCTTTAGAGGAAGGTACACTGAGCATGCACACATCAATACACATCAACTAAACCCAAACTCTTTTATTAGCTTTAAAAATGGTCAAGTTAAGCCGTTTCCAATTTTTGTGTTTACTGGATCAATTTGCACCAGCTGTCAGGCATATGAGGACTAATGGAGGTGTCATGCTGGGTTTATTCATGAGCTCAGAATTATATGATTCTATCTGCCTTCAGAATAGTTCTCAGTTATTGAGCTTAAAGGTTTTCAACATCCATTGAGTTAAATGGCGATTATAAACTCAAAAATCATTCCTTTCAAAAAAATAGCACCACAGAGACATTAATTGGTATTCATTGACTTAGTTGATGTGAATGACTCAGCTTGGACAAAAATGTGAGACAGAGCCTTGAAATTCCAAAGCCAGTCAAGTTTTTATTTTAAAACATTAAAAATGATCTGATTACTGTCGATACTGGTTACTCTGGGACAGGCTAGACAAACTTATAGTTCTCTCTACATCTTTTAAAAGCTGACATTATTTACTATCCCGAGTAGCCTTTGGACATTTTGTACTCAAGGAAAATATATTAATTCATGTCCTGTCTGTCACATTTACTTGTTATCGGCACATAAAAGCTCCCTCTCTTGCACCCACTGAGAGACCTTTGAAAAAAAAAATTTGAGTAAGAAAAAGGCAACCTTTTAGCACTCCTGCAGAAGATTTTGTCAGAAAGACGGTAATGTGCACAATTCAGCCACAGTATAAGTCAATAGAAATGTTACATACAAATTATTTACATACAGTTATTATTAGAATTACTCATGTGTTGCTTTTTTCTTTAATGGCCAAAAGCAGAATAGAAAAGGGGCGCTTCTTCTGTAACTGACTGTGTTAAAGGCAGGCAGGTCCCTGAATTGTATTGAAATAGTATCATGGTGGACTTTGTGAGATCAGCAATTATGTCATTGTTCAAAGAATCAATGAACTATTGCATTGCAATGAAACCTGTGATTTACAGTCCCAGTAGATTTGCAGATTTGACTGCAGCTGGACACATCCTTTGGTTTATGCAGTGTTTTATCTGCAGGATTAGTGTTCCACCTCCAGTTTGGCTGTCAGCACACTAATAAATGCTGTTTGCTACACCAGCAAAGCTATGTTGTCTTTGACGGTCTCAGAAGCAAGAGCACCTTGAGAAGAAAACTGTGTAGACATAATTAAACATACATACTGTGTCTAAATTCTGCAGTGTTGAGGTGTTATTATTTTTCACCCCCCAACATCTTTGCTAGTGCTAGTCACCATCGGCCCTGAGTTTTCTTTCTGACTGACTGGTTTGAGGCATGAATCTTGAAGCCTTGGGGCAATTTTAGATTGCTGATCAGACATAGAGGGAGCTGATCTCTACATACACGATAACCTGCATCTGTCTGCAAAAGGTTTGCTGTCAGAAGTAAATTCAGAGGATCAATCCGTGGCTACACTCAGAATGACACACTGGCATCGGCAGGAAGGCTGAAAATGATAGTGCTATATGCACTGAAAGGAAAGTCAATTTGCCCCGGCAATTTGCAGAAACAGATCATGCCACTCAACCAAACACGATGTTGACTTTGATGGCACCAATCACAGCAGCACAGAGACACGTGCTATGAACTCACTCCTGTGAACTCTGTGGTAGGAGCTTTCAGGTTTTCCCTCTCTCCCTCTATCTCTCTCCCCTTTACCGCCTCTGTCAATACACTCCCCGCACGCATCACTGGCATGCTCACTCAACCCCTAGAAAAACACAATCATTAAAAAATAAATACATAATGCCGATAGCAGTGAAGCAGGTGGGAGTGGTAGCGGTGTGAGCCTTCAGACTGACTCAGACTGACTCATACTTCTGCCCACTGACTGAATGCATTTACTCAAAGCCACCGCCGACTTTATGGATTCCAGGCATTGATTTTCTTATTTTAAAACTTAATGAACTGTAAAGAAAAAGAAAAAAAAAAAGAAATAATTCCCCCTCGTCTAGTGGACTGCTTTTCCTTTGTGGCTGACATTAATAAGTTAGTTTTCCATGCATAATTGAAAGCTTTATGATTTCATTAAAGGGTAGGGTGGCTTCACAGAATGCTTCAATTATGATATACAGTAAATGCCCTGACAGTCATCTTCAGCCACTCTCTAATACTCTCCAAACACACTTGCAATCTCTTACAATAAGTGAAATCAGCCTTATAATTATCTTATCCTCTACGGACCATTAGCGCACTAAATGGAAAAAATTTAAAGTATTTTAAATTTTTTTTGCCTCTACACCTGCTGTGGAAAGAAATTAAATACCGTGCATGTTTTATTTATGTATTGACTACCACTGTGAATGTAGTTAATTTCTCCTTTACTGTACTTTTGATTTAAGGCTCCCTCATAAAATAAACAGTGAACAGAAAAAATAATTCTTGACAAGACAATCTTACCTCCTGTTCTGGACCTTTCGATCAGATCACGTGAACTTCATCAGCAGATGGAAATTGACGGTCTTTATAGAACTGTGGATGTTTAAATTTCCTTTTTCTTTTTTTTTAAAAGCACATTATAGCTCCTCACACATCTTGGCTCCACAGTGGAGCTTCAAAAGTCCATTCTTTATCTTCAACAGTCCAAAATGTACCAAAAAATGTGTTCGATCGTTCAGCACACACTTTGTTCAAATAAAAAGTAGTATGTAATTTTAAAATACATCATCTAAATAATTAAATGCATAAATCCGATAATCACATTCATCAATAACCAAATCATATTTTAAATGCCACTGGAATTTATGGCCTTTTGTGTTGTGCCTTGTGAACGTCGCACATTGTTTCCAGCTGTGATTCAGAATGAAAATCTGCAGTTTTTTGCTTGTATTGTGATATACAATATTTGTTTTCATTTTCATATTCATTCAAGATGAGAAAGATTGTTTTTTTTAGCAAAAATAAGCACAAAATACATAAAACAACATAAAATTACTTGAAGCCTCAAGCAGTGCTGGAAGAAATGTTTAGTCTTTAGAAGAACCTCTAACTTTGAGATAATTTTTTCAGTTGTGAACATTTCTTGGAAAAATCAACCAGCACGTTCAGTGTGGAGCAGAGAGAGCAAAAACTGTAACATTAGCTGCCCCGCAGTGTTGCTAATGTTAGCAGTGTTAGGTTATTAACCTTGCAAGTTAATGTCCACATGCCTGTGCTGAATTTGTTTATGCTTGTTTGCTCTGTTTGAGTGGTTATATGCCAATTTATTCTATCACGGCTACATACCAAAATAATTTTCATTTTCATGATCACAGTACTTATACTGATAGTAAAAAAAATACTAACAACAATAAGTTTATGTAAATAGCATCTTTCAGGAGCAGACATCACAAAGTGCTTCACAAATCAAGAAACAACAGCATTATATAAAGGAAGAGCATTATAATACAGATACTCTTGTAGTGAATTTGAAAGGAGAATCGAGGGTTTTAAGATAAGATAAGATAAGATAGAACTTTATTAATCCCAAAGGAAATTCTTACGCTTCACTATTGAAGCAGCAATATTTGAATGAGTGATGATGTGGGATGTAACATGTAAACTTGATTATTACAGGTGTTGGGCACAAGGCTGATATGAAAAATCATTACATGCAATTAATTTATTTAAGTAATCAATCAATGAATTAATTTCTGCTGTGCCCAGCGTTAGCCCTCTCTTTAGAAATGGTCAGCTTCAGTGATTTTATTTGTGATGCACTGAAATTAGATTGAAAATCCTATTATTCATATAGTGTTCATCATATTCCCATTATGTGCATTGTGAGGAAACCAAGCAGAATGATTGTATCTGTCTCACTGTCAGATATACTATTGAAGAAAACTCAGCTAACAGTTGTTTATATCCCCGAACATTTTATCTAAGCATGTAGTTTTTCTCTGAAGTTTCTCTCTGTGAATATCTTGTCATGGCCTCAGCTAGTCCTAATTATTGTATTCTGAACTGTGCAGCATAGACAGCCACAGGTTCACTTCTGGTGTTTATGCAGGGCCTTCTAAATGATTTTGTTCTGCTTGGCTGCACACTTTAATGAAAGTGTAAATGCTTTTGGAATGGTGGAATCAGTAGAGTTGGGCGGATTAGCACTTCCTTTTTCCAGAGCCTTGATGTTTAATTACCACAAGTTTGTTGTTTTCTTATTCATCTGTTACTTTTTCTTTTTCAACTTTTCGACGGCTCACATTTAGCCCAGGGCCTGAGTAATTGGTGTATTTGGGAGGAGGGGTGAAGGAAAATGTAGAGGAACAGTCTGTCTGGCTTCTGTCTGCCAGACACAAGATGTGTAAGGTAGTTTGGGAGCAGCCAATCGTTGTACTGCGACTTCCACGCTTTCCACACAGATGCCTCTGCAAAACACAGCTGAATAGATATTTATATTCAGATTTTTAATTTCTCCATCGTCATGTCTCTGCTCCCTCCCATCATACCCATCATGCATCCTTTTTCCACTCACCCGGACCCATGCACACACCCTCTCCTCCTCTCCCTGCTTTTCTCTAGCGACATCAGGTCCTGAATTTTCATTACACCCAGCCAGTGGAGTATGTTTAGGTCATTGGTTGGCTTTGACCTGTATTTAGCATTTAAATCAGGCCAGGCTTGGCTGTGATCTCATTACCAGGCCACCTGACTGTATTTGATGTAAAGCCCGGGCATTAATAAAGATCCCTCAAGGGTTGAGGGAGGGAAAGATGAGGCTTGTCCTGCAGCCCAGGTAATTTACTGCAGCAGAACAAGATGGAGAGACTGTGTTATTATAGACTTGATCGCTTGGCAGACCGGCTTGTAATTGATCTGTGCTCTGCAGAAGTGCTCGGTGGTGATGGAGGGTGTGGTTGTGGAGGAAGAATTCGATGGAGAATGTAATACATACTGTGTAACAGTGAGACAGATCCATAGTTTGAAAACCGAGAGGGCAGGCAGAAGAGGGTTAGACAAGTGAATATTGATTAAAAAATACTCCCCGTGACATACATTTAGCAAATTATACGAGGAAAAGGATTTTTTTTTTTTAGAGATTGGTGCTCTGATAGAAATAGTGAATTTAGTCATTTGGAGGAAATGGAGGGAAAAAATGAACCCGGTGCTGTACTGCAGTAGACAGAAATGAGCTAAATATCAAAACAGTTTGCGCTCAGCATTTATCTCTCACCTTTTCCTCAAATCTTAAAGGTCATTCCCATATAAAAAATGAACATCATAAATTGATTGAAAATCATCCTCATCACCAAGAGCACTGACTTTATATTTGACTGTTAAAAGGTTACAAGTCATTATAAAACATAAAAAAACGCTTCCAATTACGGTAAAGGTATGTTTTAAAATAACTATATGATAGCTAATAAAATCCCATTATGTCCTTTTCATTGAAACTTCGAGCCCTGATTAATCGTTTAAAAGCTGGTCATGAATCACAATTCACTATTTTGATAGCTGTTAGTGCCTTAGACAGTAAGACAGAGATTCTGATCCTGAAAAGCAAAGCCAATGCGGAAGTGCCTTAAACATGCATTCTTTCTATGCATGGCCTGCAACAAGGGACTCCACTGATTGCAAAAAGAAGTTAGATTGTATTGAATCCAATACAAAATTGAGCCTAATTCTCACTCGATATGTGACCTCAGTGAACAGTTTCCTGATGGGTTTATGGTCTCAATCACTCTTACGATATTAGATTTTCACTACACGATTATTATTCACAATAATGTTATTACCACGATATCTAGAGGAAATCTGAAACACAGTACATTCAGCACTTTGGGGCAGCAAGACAAAGTTACAACAGAAATCAAAGGGAATGATTTAAGAGCTGACAAAATGTTTAAAGAGGTGCTGGATGATTTAGATGATAGTAATCATGTGTATTATTAACATGATATCAAATTATCGTCTATACCGGTATATTGCGACACCCCTAATCCTTAGTAAGTCTTTTACTCTACAACATGATGTTTGTTTTGTAAATTATGGTCCTATTTAGAGTAAAATAGACAATAAAACAGGTTATGCTTTAGGGCGGAGCTACCGTGTGATTGACAGGTCATGCCTTGTTTCTTCTTTGTGCACGTTATACAAACTTATTATGTTTGTGACATCATTATGGTTAGGTTATAGGTAGGTTTGGGGACAATAATATCTGGTTATGGTGAGGAAAAGTTCAAGGTTTGGCTTTAAATGATCACTCTTGCAAGATCTTTCACGGGTGTGGGGTTCCTTTCTGGACATGTTTTCAACAGAGCCTCCCGACAGAGCCTCCCAAAACTCAGACCAAACTGTAAAACTGGAAGGTGCTGATGACATATGGATCCACATTCTGTTACTGCATTGCCTATTTCTCACTTAAAATGTTTCCAGAAACACATTTTAATGTGCTGTTTAGCTGTAATACGAGAACGATTGCGACCAGGCAGGCCGCCATTATTTCCTGCTGAACGGACAAGCCAAAACCAAGCACCACTCAAGTTGCAGTATGTCACCCACCGGCTCCAAGCTTACTGCGCATGCTCTACTTCCAATGCCAAACTCGAGGCTTCAGAATGGTAGTCTATAAACCAATTGGTGACATTACAGTAGCTTTGTCCACTAATTTACTATCTATGGTCAGTGCATGTGTTCAAGCTCCTGTCAGTGAAATATAATCCAGGTCATCTCTGTCTCAGTGACTATTTTACAATTGTCGGGGTTGATTTTGCTGTTGCCACGCTGATAAGACATGAAAACAAAGTAATTATGATGAAGAGACAGATAAAAAATAGATGATACACTTTAACTTATTTCCATGGCTCTTTCTGTTTAACCACTGCACATCGTGAAGCACCATAACCTATTTTAGTCATTCTTGTCATGAAAATGTGAAATGAGCTGATTCAAAAACATCTACTCCAGACCTCAACACACCAGTGTAATACATCTTGCTCAACAAAAGCACAGATGAATACAAATCCTGAAGGGCTCTCTATAAAATTGCATATTCTGACCACAGTGTCTCTCATGCACAATGTAATGTCTTCTGCCTTGTGCATTTCAAGTATTATCTTTACAAGAGGCGAAGGAAGCAAATGAATCCTCCCTCAGCATTTACCGAAACATTGTTTATCATCTTCATTGAAGAAGGCAGAAATCTCCAAAGCCTGTGGTTGTTACCAGAGCGGTGGCACAGCCTGAGAGCAAATCTGGCCAGACAGTCCTTTCTCTCAGCATCTGCAACAAGGCACTATTGATCGTTGCACTTGAGGGAGTCAAATCTGCAACAAATAGAAAAGCTTCGAGAAGCTCATCTGAGATACTCTAAATAATTTTGCTGTCTTCATCATGGCTGCTTACAACAGGGTCCTTTGGGGAGTCCAGAATCAATCGGGCACTGTGGAGGTCTGCTTATTATCTGCCAATAGAGGGTCCAAGAGTTATTTCTGGTGCAGTGGAATACAATGAAGTAATTTAATATCTAGGGGGAAGATGGGTGTAAAGGAAACACAGTTTGTGATAAAAAATAATGCTAAACCAAATCAGAAGAAAGTTAGACTTTGAAGTCTGCAAGCTGTTGGCACCCTGCTGCAATGTGGAACACTTCCTGCGTGAATCACAGTATTTGGACAGAACACGTAGCAGCAACAGCATTTGGAGTTAGCTGTGGTGTGGCGGCAGTGTCACTCTGTGTTTGTCAGCACAGTCGAAAATGTTTTTGGAAATAAATAGAGATGTCTTTTCACATTAAGTACGGCTCTGGCCCTAAATTCAATTCCCCCTTCACACCACCACCACCACCACCACCACCCCCTCTTCAGATCTCTTGGTCCAGTGCTCCCGCTGAATGTCTGGAGAGGGTGCAAGGAAGGGTGACATCTAGGTCAGTATGAGTGACTCAGAACCATTGCAGGAACACAGGGAGTTTGGGAGTAGGAGGTGAAAAATACTCCACAAACATGCACGCACACAAGCACAGACGCACACAGCCTCCATCACCATTTTCTGTCCTTTTCTGAACATTAGGCATGAATGTTCTGTGACTAAGGGTGCTACAGTGCAAGGACACGTACTGTAATATCGCCTCTCTGCTCTGAATCTATTAGATTCATACTGTACCAAGATCTGAGGCTGTTGCAGAGAAAACAAACTCCACTTGATTTCATTTTTATTTTCTGTTACTAGTGATGGGACTCATCCAATCCAGTGTCAGTATTGGGGCTCAATTTTGCGTCACTAAGCCACATTTTCATCTAAGTTCCACAGTGCCACATGTTTTGCCATGTATTTTGCTGCGTGTTTTGAAATATGTGTTTTCTATTTGTAAACAGTGCACCAAACTGTACAAAATGAGGAGGTAATGCAATATATAAGGAAGAAGTGTTAGAGTGATAAAATTTACTAGCCACCCGAGTCATGTTGTAACAATAAACCAGCAGAAAAATCACTAATTACCAACATAAACCTCCATAAACCACCATGTTCTGAACAAACACATAATATGGGCATTACAAACACATTACAAACCCTTAACAAACTGTAAAATTTGCAAACATAGACTCTGAACAATGCATTACGGGAATGTCACAAGCCCGAATCCTACAGCACCCCACAATGGTTGAAGGATACCATTACATCAGCTACATTACACAAACTGCACAAGCTTTCCAGACTGAAGTTCAGTTTCAGCCTCACGTAATCTTACTACTACTACTATAATTAATATAATAATAATAATATTAATGATAAATAATCATTACCATCAAGAACATTTTATTACAAAGGCGACAGATTAAATTCACAACCCCATGACCCTACATTAATGTCTGTGTTTCTTAAATTGTCAATGAATCTCACAAGTTAGTGCAGGAACAATATTTTGTCTTATTGTTGCAGTAATTCATTAAAGATGAGTTTTCTGTTCGTCAGCTCTCCTCCTCAGATTGATTATTCTATGACACTCTCCATTACAGCCCCATTAGCTACCATTATGTCAGGCTATTTTCATTGCCAACAATAACACTCAACCAGAATGCAATCGGAAAAGAGCACAGCATACAAGCGACGTTTGACAGTTACAGGATTGTTCATCATTAGCTGACATTGTCTTACGAGACACTGGAATATGTCATTCGCTAAAGGGGCCATGGTACGTCCTTCCCAGCCGAATGGCTTTACATGACAGAGGACATTCCTCTCACATTCATACAGGGTTCTCTATCAACATTGTCAATAGGGGGAGGGGAACAAAAGGAGGACTCGCTAATGACAAAAGACGCGATTCATTTAGTTTAAGTGCAAAACATCCATCCTAAATATCCTCTCCCGCACTGAGGCTTTGATTAAGAGATTCAGTGAAATCGCTTTAAAAGGAGAGTGTCAAGAGGAGAAATATAGGCCATTTCCCCAGCGCCTGCAATCCTTCTCTCCCTCATTCTCCAGCTGTATGATAGATTAGCAAAATGTGGATGGATGGTCATTACTTGAAGCAAAAAGAAAAGATTGAAAATAGTTTCTTTCTACAGTTGCCAAAGTTACTAATGATCGGGCAAACCTACCTATTAGCTGTGAAAAAGGCCACAACTTGTACACCGTCTACATGAATAATTAAGCCTGAAAATTGCCGTCATATCCAGGAGATTGGCCATTATTTTAGCAAAGTGTGAAAACACTTAATGCTTTTGAGAGGTACTTGTTTTTCTCTCTTGTGTGTTTTTCAGGTTTTCCATTTAATCCTCTACAAACAGAATAAGGATTTATGTGTGTTTGTTTCAGAGTTACATTATGGTCACAGAACCTGGATGTTGGATCTTTCTCTCTCTTCATCTTTCACTATCACAGGCACTGTGTCGTGTTTTATCTCCATTATAATCACTGACAACAATAACAAGAATAGCAGTTTTCAGAGTGTGGTTCAGAATGTCTTAAACGTGTTTAGCCTTGTTTACACTGCATCTTAATAACTGCAATGTGGAGCAAATGCACGGTATAACTATTAGATGACTAGATACTGCGATTATACAGTATGGTTGCTTCTTTAGTGTTACCAACATAAGTAACAAGTGTGTGTGTTTGCAGGTTTGCAGTTAATCTATTTCATTTAAAATGTTAAAAGTAACTGCTACAACCTTCATTCTCATATTTCTACATCGATTCGATGTGTTGATGCTTATGGAAAACAATTCATGATTAAAGGTGCATCATACAAAATTTATTTTCTCTAGAGGTCACAGTAGACCACCAATATCTCAGACCACAACAAATGCATGCTTCTTTGGGAAAGGTGTCATCTGAACACACACTGCTCATAAAAGTTAAATCAAACTGTCCACCTAGGCAGGGCTGATAAAATATGGATCTAGATTATGTTACAACATTGACTATTTCTCGCTTAAAATGTTTTCATAAACGTATTTTTGTGTTCTGTTTAGCTGTAATACGAGATAAATTGTGATGGGACAGCTGCCGTTTTTGCTCTAATATCCAATGGAGGCTCCCAAAACTTGGATCAAACTGTCAAACCAGGCAGTGTTGATCAAATATGGCTCAAGATTGTTACTACATTGATTATTTCTGGCTTAAAATGTTTTCAGAAACATATTTTAGTGTGCTGTCTAGCTGTAATATGAGAGTTATTCACCAGGCCACCGTGTTTAAAAAGGACCAGGGAAAGACAGAGAGGGACTTGCACGCAGCCACACGCACAAACAGGGAAATTGAGGTCATTATCTGCTCAGGATGCCATTATCTCCACTACATGTCTTTACATAGCAAATAATTGTTATCCAACATCCAGTGAGTTTGTATATTGCCCCTTTAACAAAGTAAAGTGATATGAATTAGCTTGCTTGAGAGGCTATCATTGTGTGTTGGTATGTGTGCATGATGCTCAAGTCTGCATCTAATTTATAATAAATAAATGAAGAAAAAATGACTGTTGAATAAAACTGTGACACCCACAGCAGGTTTCAGGCTGAATAAGACATCACATGTTATGTGTCTCTGTGCATACTGTGGGTTGCTTGGCATTTATGTGCATGCATTTGCACGTTTTACGGGAGAGTTGAGTGCCATTCAGATGACTGCTGCACACGTATCGGTGTTTAATATGCATTAAACATATATTTTAGGAGAATAAATGGGGAATAACGATGTGCAAGTAATTACATGGTGGGTGGCTCCCTCCCAGCATCTGTCATTCCAATCACTGTGTTGAATATCATTGTGTCTGTTCCGTTTCTCACCCTGAGCGGAGACTGAGAGTTTTAATTTGCATTGTGTCCTGGCCCGGGCTCCCGCACTCATTGATAATAAGCCAATAAAATTAGAATTTGGAGACTGTCTTGGGGATATTCAGGAAATGTACATAGAAATCAGAGGCATGAGTCCCTTATGATCAAGCATTAATAACTTTCTGAATGAATGTCTTAGTGTAAATGGCAGCAAGTCACCCAGGGAAATGGGCTCAGTATAGATATTGACATTGCGATCAAAGGAAAATGACAGAGCAAAGATGACGGGGAGAGCAGCTATAACAGTGGACAGTGGGGATGTATGGGGAAATTAAAGGAATTTCTCATCACTGCTCACATCTATTGTGGACATAACTGCTGTCATGTGTCACTCCGGTGTCTAAACTCACCAATACTCATCTTAGACTCCTTTTGTTCTGTGTCCATAGACGATATTGCAGCCTTGCAAGAAAAAATGAAACCCTCCTCAAGCACTTTAGATATCCAACTTCTCTGTTTTTAAAGGTTTATTACTCCAATGGCCCCTGCATAGTTAATATTATTAACTGCTCTCTCTTATCGGGATGTGTCCCATGTCATTTCAAGCAGGCTTGAACCTTCTTTAACCTTTGCAGAAGAAACTCAACCTGGATCCTTCCCTGCCTGAGAACTGCCGACCAATTTCTAAAATCCCATTCTTTGCCAAAATCCTAGAAAAGGTTATTCAAATACTGGAACAGCACAGGGTGTTTGAAAAAACACATATTCCACTGAAATTCAAATTATATTTTAATGGCTGCAGAAGCTTGACATTGTTCAGTTCTGGTTTTATTGGACCGTAGCAAAGCATTCGACACTGTCGACTAGGCCAGGGCAATAAACAATAGCGACAGCTATCGGGATAGACTGGTTATCAATAGCAATAAGACAATAGTTCAATAAAATGTTTGATAGTTTCATTTAAATGCATTGAATGCAAACTGTCACAGACAGCCTGTCATATCCTTTGATAACATGAGTGACACATGAACAACTTATCATGTAACAGACAAGCCCCACATGTGCTCCCTCCCTCACTTACAAACAGCTTTATGACAGGGGAACAGCCAATCATTTCACAGCTATGTTTCGTGGTTGCCCCAGCGACATGTGAGAAACAATGTGGAGTTACACGTGAGACAACAACGTGAATTACTAGGGTGTTTTGTAAGTAAACACATATATGTAGTGTGATGTGAATGCATAGAGAAATGGTAGCGAGTGCATCGTTGTCCTTTAGAAATGAGATCACATAGACGTGTAGAGATTGTGATTTTTAAAAAATTTTTATTATTGATCGTGAAGCCCCAGACTGCACTAGAGTGGTTCTCTACACATATTACGTCAATTTGAACCTCTTTGCACTGGCCTCCTGTTAATTTTAGAATCCACTGTAAAATGTTGTTGCTCACTCATAGGCCAAAAACATGGCCAAACTCCACAATACATTGTTGACCTTCTACAGCCCCACGTTATAAGCCGAGCTTTTAGGTCCAGCACTCAGGGTTTTCTAAGTGTTTCTGAGACACATTTCAAGACTCTGGGAAATCATTCTTTCCAATAGCAACCCCTAAGCTTTGGAATAGTCTTTCTGAGAGGTCTTTGGACCTTTTGGACTCTTTTAAAAGACAGATAAAAGCCTACGTTTACAGGCCTTCAGGTATTTTTTATGCTACTTTGTTTTCTTTTTTTGAGGCTTTATCTGCTCCTACTGTATATTTTACTCAGGGTGTATTCCATCAAGGCTGATAAAGAAAACTAAGCTTAAGGAGAAAATCTGGGCTTGGATTAACTTCAGCTTTGACTCATAGAGAAGCCGTTCCATTAAGGCGGTTCATCATGAAAAAATACTGCTGCAATTAACAAAGTGAGACAGATGGCATGGCAAAATGGAGTGTCTCACCCTGCCCCACTAGCTCACTTCGTGTAGCATCTGCCCCATGAACTGAGGTCACAGCAGCACTTTTTTGCTTAAATTATAAATGTTAAGTTAAATAAAAGGCGTCAAATAACCTGTTGGCTTTTGAAGACAGTAAACGTTTAAAAAGCCACTTGATTTTCTTTCTTTTTTCTTTTTTTTTTAAATAATACTTTCTTTGGAACTAAAACACACATGTAAATTCATTCACACAGAAAAAGGTCTGAACGTGTGTTTCCACACAGATATAAGTGATGAGAGCAGAAAAACACTTTTGATGGAACTATCTTTTGCGTTTCGGTTTCCACCTGTTGGAAATTCTTTGACACACAACTAAATTAAGCTTTACACTTAGCTTGCCACAGAGCAGACTAGTTCAGTGATATAAATTATCATGGTTACTGTGCATGGATTTCTATAAGGCACCGTCATTGAACAGATATCCCACTTAAATGAGCGAGACAAAACCAGGATTTATCTTTATCCACATTGATGAAATAACCCTCTGGTGTTTTATCTTTCTTTTATTTATTTGCTTATTTTATTTCTTTGACTGTGAAGCACTTTGTGACTAGTGTCTGTGAAAGGGGCTTTATAAATAAACTTGGCTTGCTTGCTAATTCTCAAAGACTGTAGCTGGGTTGATCCGCACGTAGCTTTGCAGTAGGAGGAGATTGCAAAATATCGTCCCCGCACAAAATCTAAGCCAACATCGAGATTTCCATTTGCTTTTACACAGGTTTAAGTGGACACTATACATATTTGATTAGTGTCCTGTGATGTAAATTCTTTCATGCACCATTAAAGCCATAAAGTGTTCCTTTAACAAATAGGCTCGTCATGAATCTCTGATGCACACTCAGTACTTAAACTAATTGTGTTTCTCTGTGGTGAATAATAGCAAAGAGCCATTTATATGAAGAGTGTGTGCATGGTAGTGCGGGTTGGGGACTAGCGATGACAAATGATGCAGCGTTGTGAATTTATTGATGTGTGATCCTGACTTCAGCACTTCAGCACTCGTTGCTACATGGGTAAACTTCAGTGCAGTGCTCATGAACAGGCTTTGATTTGCAGAGCATTGCTCTGGATGGTGGAATGACTATACCCAATTTCTCTCTCAGACTTTTTGATATTGATGTTTCACATGCACTGTTCCCCCTTTGAAAATAATTGATTACTGCTGGCTACAGTGTGCGTGCACACTGTTTAGCAGGGCAAGTCTTTTATTTAAGTCAGTGTTGTGACAAACTATTTCATAGTTTTATTATTCCGATGAACTCCATACATCTTAAAACTCACTAATCACGGTCTGACGTCATCCCAGTGATATCCTAAACATCTTGGCTGCACCGTTATTCCACATTGTCAGCAAATTAATGCTTGTGTAAATTTCAGAATTGAAAATTAAGATTTTCCATCGCCATGAAAGATTAATGTTTGGAGTTTAAAATGCATCAATCTTTCACACTGCTGGACCGGGTTAAACTGTTCTGAAACCTTAGGGTTCAAGATGAATATCAATGAGTGAACCTCATGATTCTCATCTGATCCTTTGATGTTTTTCAACCGCAAATATGAACATATTTCATCATGGCGATTGACAGATTCCGCTAATGATGATAAACATGCCAATTATGAAAATAATAAGAGGGGGTATTTGTGATTAGGTCCTATCAGTAGACGTTTAAACAGAGTTCATAGAATGGGAAATTAGCACCAGCCAAATGATGGCAAAATATGAAAGAGGCTGGTAGATTTAAGCCCCAAAATGATGATTTACTGCTGAGTGGCTGATGAATTTGAACATTTATCTGTCAGTGGCTGGTAGATCATTGCATTCTAATTTAATTTCCCACTCTGCTATGATTTATGCATAAAATACGTTACAAGAAACTTTTTTTTTATTAGTTCTCAAAACCAAGATGTGATTGTGCAAAAACTCTGATATTCAACAGCCATATCACAGAGCCCGCTGGCATCTCTATTAGCATCCGCTCAGCAGGCTCATTGGAGGCCTGGCACTCAGTGCCACTTCTTCTAGTGCCGAGGAAAAGATGCCAAGCTGACTTAATTACACCACAACTGGCTACTGACGCCCAAACTGCTATCCACTTCTTCTCTCTCATTTTCATCCTCTTGAATCTGTGCGTCCTCCTCACTCCAGCCGTCGAAGCAGGTTTTCTGTTTCCACACTATATTAATCAGCGGTGTTATTAATATTAATTTTATGTCAAATGAATCCTTCTAGTGTGAAAAACGTTCTGTTTTTGCTGTTGAGTCTCAACAGTTAAGTCTGCATCTCTATCCATCTTTCAGCTCATGGTTAAGAGTCCTTACATACAACACTGACCCCCACCTGCAACACTTCATGAGTCATATTGACCTTGTGCAGTTCAGTAACAAGGCATTGCTCCGACTTGGTTTTTTTTTTGGTTTTTTTTCACTTCCTGTTTACACTAAAAGTAGAAATGTGTTGGATTGTGTACTTTGGTAAATGTCTGATCAGTTTTGTAATATAATGCACAGCATGAACATTCGTCAGAGCCGGAAGGAAATGAGACTTCCTTCTCTGCAGCAGTCTGACAAACAACAGACACTATAGTGGTGCTATTAGGATCAGTTCTCCACCCACACAACACTGGGATCAGCTGGTCATCTTATTGTTACAATAGTCATGGTGAGTGGTCAATGTGTTGGTTTTATTAAAGTATGTGTTTATAACAACATGATATTAGAACAGCATAGGTTGTCTGGTTGTGGGTGTTAAAAACGTGCTAAAACACTATTTCTCCATCTAAAATAGACACAGTCAGCATGAGACTAAGCAAGTTAGTCTCAATCTAACATGCAGTCCAGTTTTCTGTGACATGGCCTTATGATTTTAAAACAAGCTCAGTATTCCAAATTATATTATCATCAATAAATACATTTCAGGGAGTTTATATAATCATACATACAATATTTTTTATATTAAATGTAAATTGATCATTCTGTATATCTGTAAAATGTTTTTGTTGTCTGATAACTTATTTATGCAGATTTTTTCATAGCACATGCAACACATATGTCACACTGTGCCGCCCTCCATATTACACCATACATAAAGCATTAGAGCTGTTGAAAATTTTCGCCATAGAAACAGCTACTTCAAACATGCTGAACTTAACATCGTGCCAAAGATCATCTTTTTATTCTGATGTTTTCAGTGGATACAGGCCTGTCAGGCCTTATGAGAGCTTCAAAAAATGTGGACGTGGGTTCTTAATGTTTAATATCACAGTTCTGTTGTAACCTAACGAAATCCTTGTTGTACATTTTGACTTTTGCACTAATTATTCGAGTCACAGATATAAGTCTGTTTTTCTCAAAGACAAAATAGCTACAAGGCAAACTTTAAAAAACTGGCTTGTCGGATAACAGTTCATGCTACTGTCTTGTTTTTGCTTCTGTTCTCTCTTTTGTAAATTGAAGTCACTTTATTCCCATAACATTTACTCACATAACACATCCACCCATACATTTTTAGACTGAATAACACCCCACAACATTCATATACATTTAAAAGGAGACACATGACACATTAGTGACACTAACCGAAAATAACATACTACAGTAATGATCATAGTCATAATAGAGCAACACAATGAAGCAGTGCAAAGTGCACTTGAGCACACTCACACTGTACTCTGCAGTGGTGGCTCACTGATTTGAACAGCAGGCTTATGACATGTGTGACTGTAAAGTGTTCCTTGCTTTGATAAATTGAGGTTATAATACGTGTGTGTTTTATTTTCAAAATGCATTACTGATGCACTTGAAGAACAGATACAGGTAGATGTACTGTATGACATTCTCATACAGATCGAAAAGCCCACATCTGTTGTTTGAAGTATATGAATGGTACCCAGCACAAAGAATTTGTCAGTATTTTCAAGTATGGCTTCAATATATGTCTTTAAATTTAAAGTCCAACTGTGCAGGTTCCTCCCCCCACAAAAAACAATGCACTCACTCATAAAAAAAGTTCTCAGGCATCACCCACAACCCAACAGAAGTGTGTGGCAGCGGTCACATCTGCGGAGTCTGTATTTTCTTATTTTCTTGTTTTGCTACGCTCGGGACACTTCACTAACACAGAATGTCGATATCCGACGTCCTTGGAATGTGGTACGTTTACAAACAGCAACTGACAAATCCTACTTATGCTACATTTATTTAGTAATTGCAACAAGTACCTTGTAGGCGGCCGACACACACTAGCAAGAATGTGGCTGCTAATATTTTTTATAGATTTCAGTAGTGTGGAAGTGGTTTGGTGAAAAAAAGATCAGATGTACATTAAACCAGTAAACCTGGATTGAAAAAAACGCTACGACCTCAAACAGAAGGACCCGGTTGAGAACGAGCAGAGACAATAATCCTGCCAGGAGAGAACAGCTGTTGTGAGTCATAAACCAAAAATATTGTTCAGAGTTTTCTTGTATCTTTAACGCTATTGTTATCGCGGAATACCCTAAAATATCTGGGAATTATTTTAGGGCCATTATCGCCTACCCTTTTTGTCATGGATCCAGATTTCACCAATTGACTGGGTGAATAAAACATTATAATCACAGACCGGGATGATGGCCAAAACTACAAGAATAAGATCCAGGCTGTAACCATCAATTATTCTTCAGCAGCTGAAGATATTGCTTGCTGGGTATGGTTGATTATGTAGAAACAGGCAGAGACAGAGATGGCGAGCAGTCACAGGGGAAATTGTGGGTAGGTGTGTGTGTATGTGTGTGTGCACAACTTTATCTTGTTATTGGTATGTTGCATCAATGACTGAGTGACTTAGCTTGACTAAGAATACAGTTAACACGCTCAGCTGAACCCTAAATGCACTTAGGGCCATGATAAGCAACGTCACGGGCCATTTACTTCATATGCAGAAAATGAAATCTACATTTAAACCCGACAAGTTAAAAGGTAGCAATAATCCGACTTGCGTGTAATGAACAACAGACAGTAGCACATCTGCTTGCAGAGATATCACACGATTCCCATATTTACATTTGTTATTCCACGCCTCGCACTATAGAATTAATAGGGAAAATTACGATCCTGCCTGAGGCAGTAAACAAAGAATTAGATATCAGAGCAGCACAGGGCTTCTGTAAAATGTTGTCAAACCTCTTCTGAGAACACTAGTGACATAAATTCAATTCACTTCATCTCAGCACTCATTGGAGACAGTGTGATGCCAAGGTGCTATCACTTTAAATATCATAATTTAGCATTAACTTGAATGAAGTGGTTTATTTTACTGTGTTGTGAAGAAAAATCTGTTCTGAATCCAACATTTTCTTTTCCTCAGCAAAACAGTGACCCCACTCTAGACAGATCCTCATGTCATTTTAAAGGAGTCGGTTTAAAAGCCGTAACATTAAGGTCATTTTGCACAAAAATGTCTCCAACCTGTGCCCATAGATAGAGTTCATGAGTGATTAACTTCCCCGTCAGCCTGGGGGTGAATTCCACCTGAGCTTTCTCTCCTGTGTCTCCTCCAATCACCATCTCAGAGTAAGTTGGCTAATGTCACCAGAGGTTCTTTAATTTCTTATAGGGCTGAACAACGGGAGAAACTCGACCAGTGTGGAGCATATTTAACAAGCTGAAAAAAAAGTTGTCTGCGGTTTAACTTTTCTTTAGCCAATCAGATTTGCGTGCTTCTTGCTTTTCCTACTACTGTTTTATTCATGAAGTCCTGTCTTAGATATGCAGCATGGATGAAAAATGAACTACAGCCATGAAAAGTTACCCCGTTTTTTAATTTTCTGTTTAATTTCCAGTTTATCAAAAGTTTGCTAGTAAAGTCATGAATGTCAGTATCAAAGTTGAGATTTAAACAGAATTTACCTGCGTGAAACCCTTATCCATGTCTAATGTTAAACATAAAGGAACCTTTTAGTTTGGTCATGATACTGGAATTTCTAACTTTGATACAATACTTTGAAATATCTTGATATTCAATACTATTTTTGATACCACAGGGAAAAATGAACACAGCCCTAACTCCAACCTCTGAAATTTTAGATTATTAAGAGATAAATTCAGTTTCCCCCCTACCATTAGAAATAAAATATCTTATTTATGTTGTAAATTCTTCATGTTCAGACGTATATGTTCAGACCATTATTTTTATTTTGAAATTAAGAGTTTATTTCCATTTCCTTCTCTTTCCACTCATAACAAGCTATGAGCTGTCGCACTGACTGTATATAAAGATGATTGGTGCAGAAATCACTGACGATGTCAGTTGTATTACAGCTATATTGTTCGTACCGCGCTCTCTATCAGTTGTCCATCATGTTGCACTCTCTGGTTGATGTTAAATGTGTTCATTTTAACGCTGTCATGTCGGTAAAGACTTGTTTCATTAGCCTTGCTAAGAGTTAAGCTAACTGGTTAGCCCAGCTAGCTTGCTTCATATTACTGTGAACACAGTTAACAGGATATTGTGATATTATAACAGTAGTGGAGCTGCTATCAGCTGGTTCTCCAATGCCTCCCCTAACGCTTGCAGCCCAATCGCAAAATCTCTTGTTATGGCTGTATGTGTTTTCCCTGTGCTGTGTCCCTCTGGTCCGTCTCTCTCCAGCTCCACCCGTGATTGTTCATGAGGTTCACTTGGCCTGATTGATGTGCTTTAAAGCACCTATGCAGCAGCAGAAGTCAGAGGCTTGTGGCATGTGGACTGCT
Organism: Lutjanus campechanus; assembly: GCA_027495735.1. Classification (NCBI taxonomy): domain Eukaryota; kingdom Metazoa; phylum Chordata; class Actinopteri; order Lutjaniformes; family Lutjanidae; genus Lutjanus; species Lutjanus campechanus. The sequence continues at coordinate 4,328 of JAJHUR010083425.1, read as the reverse complement.
GGTGTTCCTGCCTCAACATGGGATTGTTTTGTATTGTTTTGAACTTATGTTTTGACTTTTGTTAGTCGTGATTTAATTGGTCTTGACTTAGTATAGTCTTGCTTTGGTATCTTTATTTGTATTTTCTGTTGTTAAATCTCATGGATTTGCTTGTTTTAATGGCGTCTCTCTGTGGATTATCTGGGTTTATTGTAGAGTGTTGTTCACCCCAGTAGGGCCATCCTCGGGTCGGGCATAACACTCTTCTGATGCTGTCGGAGAGAACGCAGCTGTTCTTGTGTTTCAGTATTATGGAGACTTAGAATTTAAATCATTTCAAATATTCAGAATTGATATGTTTTGGCAACACTAGAACCTTTACTCACCATCAGCCAAGTAAAAAAAATAAAGTTTCGGCAGTAACAACATATCACGAGTCAAATGTGACTCATTTTAAAAGTTTAAAATTTCAAACCACATATTTAGCCATTTAAGCAACTCCTCTGTACAATGAATTCATAAAAGTCAAGTTTGATTATGATAATCTTCTCCGTGATCACCAGTGAGACACACTGCTAAGTTCTTTATTATCTACCCTATGTGTACAACTAATTTTAGATGCCTGATGATGTATTTCACTGCCACAAAACACGATTAATCTAAAGGAGCAGATGTACAGCTTGTGTACTCCCCGGTGCATTTGGCTAATCAAACATACATTATTTTTTCAGTCTTGCCACTCAGTCAAAAATTGCGTGAAACAAAGGTCTAATTTCCCTGGATCCCTTCATTTCAAACCTAACTGTGAATAGGTTTTTTAGGAAAGGCGCTGGATTCTGCCACAATGTTCCCAGGCTTTCATCTACCAAAATTAGACTTCAGGCGCTCATTTTATCCACAGGCCTCAGTATTTCCTCTATCTATATTCCCGACTGACTGAAGTCTTTTTTTGTCCTGGCTGGGAATGAGAGAGCTCTTGTGGAGGTGGCCGGAGGGCTTCCTGATTGATTAGAATTCTTCAGAGGGAAAAGAGCTGAGTGGTTCTGAGGCTCGGAGTTTGAGTGTGAAACACTGGGTGACACAGGCCACGTTGGTTGCTGCTGAAAATGCACACCTTGAAGATCTTGTTTACTGAGACAAGCACAAAGTGTGCTGATTTGGGTTGTTGTTGAGGGAAGCATTTCACAGGAATGCACAGGGGATCTTCGCAGGTGTCTGTGCAGGTGCTTTTGAATCCACTGGACCGGTGCATTCTTGCGCTGGGCCTCGGGACACTTGACACTAAACTATATACTGAGAGTTGGAAACAGCCTGATAAAAACATTGCTGACCTATTATTTTTTTGTCCATCTAAGGGAGAAGAAAAATTAATACTTTCTGAGCCATGTTCTTTACGTTTCACTTGTACCAGAGGACAAATAACTGTAGCACAAAGCAAATTACACACATGACTTAAATAGGGACAAAGGGAGCAAATCTGGGACACTTGAAAGCATACATTTTCCAAAGAATAGAAGTTCCATCAATGCACAAAGACATCTAAAGTGAATTTAATGATGCTTTTACACTTATATAAGAATCCCCGCTAGTACATGCCTCAAAATTGGAAAGACTACACAGTTCAGATTTGATGAGCTGCTTCCGCGGAGCCTCCATGCTGGCTAGAGAAAGCAAACACAACATGCCAAACAAGATGAAAGTGAGCCAGTTACTAGCACACAGTGTCAGACGTCAGAGAGATCCTTTTGCACCGGGATTGGGACATGATATTTCAAGAAGATTCCAAAGTCTCATTACTATGTGCAAAGCAAGCAAGCAAGTCAGCAGCCTACGTGTTCCATTTGCACACATTTTTTAAATTTAGAAACACCTTTTTTTTTTTTGAGTCCTAAAGTGTGTGGTTAGGGAGGCTTTCGAGGAGCTTTAAAATGTATCTGCGTCACCAAAATCCTCCAAATGCTTTACAATGTGAATTCTTAGCCACATTAGCAGCATGGCAGATGGCAGTGTTGGTCCATTGGTTGGTCAGTTTATTCCACCACTTTGGTCCAGGCTGAAATATCTCAACAGCTACCAGATGGATTGGCATGATCACTTTGGTGATCCCCTGACTCTTTCTCTTTCCACTATAAGGTTGACATTTGTGGCTTTGAATGAAATATCTAAAAAAAAAAATACTGGATGGATTGCCATGAAATTTGGTACAGTCATTTTATTGACACAAACAAATAAAACATTTGGGTCCAAAGAATTTAAAAAAATATTGACATGTACAATAAATCAATTAGTTAGAAAGGTAATGCAATTAAAAGCACAAACCCCATCGTTCAGTTTTAGAAACTTGATGGTGCTCCAATATAGCAAGGCAAACATTTAACATAACTGAAACTCTTTTATCCTTATTCACAAAGACTGAGCTCTGTTCAGTGGAGTCATGTTCACATTTCTCATGGATAACCACATTCACGTTCCCCTCAGGAGGAATTATATTAATGTCAGTGATCCCCTTACTTCTGATCGGGTGAAATCATCAGGCCAATTGTAATTTGTCCTATACTTTGATGTGTCACACTCTGATCATTCTCACCATCCAGCAACTGCACAAACGGCAAAAACTGTGGTTTGCTTTGACAGGTTTTCAAAGGAGGGTTGTTTTTTTTTTAGCATATAGAGTTTTGCCTTTTGGAAAATGAGTGCTTACTTAGTATTGATATAGTAAATTAAAAAATTCATTCATGACTTTTTATGTAGTTTGTATGGTTGTCCCAAGACACCACCAGTGGGCCTCAGGGAGTAGATGGAACTCACAAATGGGGATGTCATAGTGAAGGAATTTCCTCTACAGTGATTTATGCTGTATTTACAGCACTTTTTTTGTTTTTGCAAATTATTTCATTTATGATAAATGAAGTAATTTGGTGCAGTAATTCTAAGAGTAACATCATCTGTGGATCTCACCTCATTGCTCAGCAGGAAACTTAATGGTCTGAGCGAGCGGACTGCTGGATGCTAGTCATATTTACACAATGTTGCGAAGTGAATGAATTCCTGCAGTTAGACCATTTTGTTTTCACACATAGCTGTTTTGTTATCTTCAGGGAATGTTTATCAAGTAAACTTATGTAAGCCTGCAGCAGCAGCACACACATACTGGTACGAAGCAGAACTGGCAATAAAGCTGACACTGACTGAGCTAATGTTAACGCTGGATATATATTTATAAATAAGTTTACACCTCACACAACAAAAGGAGTCACCGGTGCTCAACCTATTCCTCTTGTTAATTAGTTGACTTCAAATAAGGCTTAACATTCAGTTTGTTTTTTTGACTGCTCCTAAATATTTCAACAGTCCAACATCTCCCCAATCAGCAAGTCACATTAGCCACTCAACATGCTAATGCCAAATTCAACAGGTTAATGTCCAAAATAAACACTAAAAAAGACACAAAACATGAGAAAACGTAGATCTTTCATATTTGAAGTTGGATCAGAGACAGCTTGAACCATTACAGACCCTCGTATGGCTTGTCGAATGTTTTGAAGCACTGATACATTCATCTGACACACACTGCAGTGTAAAATAAGAAGGACATAGCCTTATGAAAAAAGAACCAAAAACGTGAACATAGTGTTGTTATCTTTGCTTGTCATCCCCTGCTGTTGGCTTGTCAATAGTTGGGTATTTCAAAATTTCGGGTTATTGCGACAGCCTCATTCAGAAAGTCCAGTTCTACAATTCCCCAGTCAGCTCCAGTAACATCATTCCAGTCTGACAAACTGGTGTTACCCCAGGCAATAATCTGTCACTGGTGGTATTAAACCAAAGTGGACATTGATGTCAGGCCAAAAGGAAAAGCCGTGACTACATAAACTGTGACAGGAAATTCAGGCTATGTTTACTGATGCTTCTGTGAAGCATATTTTAGAGGCTCACTTAGGGGTGTAACAGCTGCTCAAACACTTACTGCTGGTGGTTGGACAAATGACATCATGTCAAATAATGAGGAAGAGCCACTATACAGGAGAATCCATAGCTAATTAGAGCAGCTGGCTTTTAAGCCAGACAGTTTGACGAGGACATCAAGAAGGCATGTACGCCGTGTGTCGATACTGTTTATTTTGTTTCCTTTTGCACTCTCGCACCGTGCTCAGCAATATTGGATGGCTTTCATTACCTATAAAACAGACTGCGTGGACAATGAATGAACGCCACGTTGCGGTTTGGGGTTGGAGGCTTCACCTTATCTGTGGCCAAAATGATTAAAGTAAAAGCTACTCATTGTAAAATATTTCATGGCTGTAACGTCTGCAGCTCCCGAAGAAGCTGAAAGTAATTTCTATATCAGA
>JAJHUR010083423.1:0-10075 GCA_027495735.1 Lutjanus campechanus | reverse complement strand
CACCTTGTCCTTCAGGAAACTGTATTATTTGCCACCATTTTACCCACACTAAATTATCAATGGGACACTTCTCCCTAAAATCAAAAGTACGCATTTTTCCACCTACCAGTAGTTCTATTTAGTCATCTACATTATAACCAGCTCACAAAATTTCAGGAAAGAGACATTGCTATTGAGTTTTTCAAATGAATTTTCTCTTTGGCTCCACAAGCCGAGTGTCGGAGAGAAAGCAGACATCTCGACTGCAAATATCTCCAAAAGTGCAGCATGGAAACCAGAGAAATATGCCGAGCTCTTGTTTTCATTTTCATCACAACTGTTTATTTAATATGTGGAGGTTTCTGTACGGTGTTTGACAGAGAAGCGTCACGCGTTTTGTTTTACTTCCCGTGGTTAACATCAAACGACACGTATGCTCAGACTTTCAGACATATATTTCCTCTGATCTGTAAAAACAAACTAATAACGTCTGATTTCACGTTGCTAACTCAATCAATTCCCCTGGCTTCAACACTCCACTTCAAAAACATCTAAGACTTCTTCTGTCCACACTAAAGGTTTACTTCTCTCAAATTCTGATTAAAAATTCTGGCTCATCCTGATATTTCTACCCGAATCCTGATCAATCACTCTTCATACCTAAATCTGACCAATCAAACCAATGAAGGCAACAGCTCGAACCAATCAGAGGCAGAGTACAGCTGGGAAAAAGATGTCATATCTGCAGCCGTATGCAAAATAACAATAGTTCAGGCTCAGGAAAACTTTAATGTCCACTGTAGGGCTGCAAATAACAATATTTTCACAGTCAATTATTTTCTTGATTAATTGATTAATAGTTGTTTTAAAATGGTGAACGATCAGTTTTTCCCAAAGCCCAGATGTCTTGTTTTAGTCAGAACCCAAAGATATTCAGTTCACTATCAAAGAGAAATAAAGAAACATAAATAAAGACTTCTGACTTTTTGTCCTAAAGAAATTACTCAAACCGATTAATCAATTATCAAAATAGTTGGCAATTTTTAATTGATCCATCATTGCAGCTCAAGTCCATTGGGAAGCATTTTGTGGTACATCACAGAAACATAGACAAATAAAAAACACATCAGACAAAAACAAAAAAGATCAACTGTATTAGCTGCCATAAATATCATCACAGTCCAGACAGACATTAAAGTGCATGACAATAACTACATAACAACAAATATCATAAAAATAAACATAATAATTGCAGGATTTTTTGGGGGGACCGTTGCAGCCTAAAATGCCTGATTTAACAGCAGCTTTTCTAAAAAAAAAACAAAAAAAAAACTGCAATGCATGTTGCAATGCTTTTAGATATTTTTTGCAATGAAACTGCGGGACCAAGTAAAAATTGCAAAAGAAAGTGTAATTCATTAAAATTTGAAGGTAACTTGTTCCAGGGAGAACAGAACCGCACTCTGTTCTGAGTGTTCTAACTAACCTGATACCAGATAGACTCAGAATTACAAAGACGATAAAAAATCTGCTTTATTTGTCAATAAAGAAGTGCACCAGTCCACTAAGAAGCCTAATCATTTTGGAGCTCAAACTCAGTCAAAACAGCACAAAATTATAAAATAAAACTGTGAATAATGAAACACTGAGATGTACATGTATGACATTTGTGCAGGGGACTGCGGTGATTTGTGGAACTCGCAGGAAGCAACGATGTTTGGTCAGATTTGCGGAAAAGTTGCAGAGTTTGGACAAAATTGCAACATCGCAACTTCCTGGAGGGACTGATCTATGGCACCAGCGGCTAGTTTTGAGTCTCCCTAGGCTAGCTATGGATGAAAAATGCTGTTTTTAAAAAGGGAAAATAGAGCATTTAATAGCTGTTCCGGGCATTTCTTTTTTTCTTTTTTCTTTTTTGCAGGAAAAAATGGCTCTTTTGAGGGCAAAGGTTGCAGACCCCTGCCCTGGTCCATGTGTTTCCCCAAAGTGCCAGTTTCAAATCTTTTTTTTTTTTTTTTAAAGATCAAACTGCACATTTTACAGTGGCCTTCTATTGTGACCAGTACAACACACATCTGTGCAATAAACATGTTGGTTAAATCAGCATCTCTACATGCCACACCTGTCATGGAGAGGTGCTTAACTAATTTGTGAATAAAATTTAAGAGATATAGCTTAAACCTTTCATGTGCATAGAAGATTTTTTTAGTCCAACTCATATACATGATATATGATAAACATATATTTATGCTTTTTGTGCCATTCATCCATTCATGTAGCAGCATGATACCACTGTGGTATGTGATTTCTCAGTGAGCCAACATGAATAAAAGCCAAGAGGACAGATTGGATGACAGCAGGTGACCTGTGCAGGCTAAACAGCAGCTTTATTCCCCGGACATAAATAAAACAAACAGGATATTTCTCTTTTTACAGTTTTCTTTCAGTGCCCATTCAATTCTGCGTTTGAATAACCGCGTAACAGGTCAATTCCTGACTGCTCACACAGTCTTTAGCATTATTAGCCAGCTGTACCGTTAGCTCCACCTGCTCTGTGCAGAGCAGCACAGGCTAACGTTAGCTAGCACACAGAAACAACCGCTGAATCATTCTTAAACAGAGAACAGTGACCGTGCTGCTCTTACCGCGTGCAGGTTCACGGCAGATTTTAAATAAACCTCTGACCGTTAATGTCTGACGGCGTCATGTCGCAGATGGAGACAGACAGCAGCCCGCATGATGTCATTCATTCAACAGACAGACACACACTGGACCAGCGTCAAGTTAGCCTGCCGTGCTGAGAAGGTAACCCTTGATTTGTGAAATCCTCGCGAGATTTGTACGCGTTGTCTCTTCATTGTGCATCTTGTACAAATTGATTATGTTTTATAAAGTATCAATGATGTGGTTAAGATCCGGGTATGTCATGAACAGAAAATAGTAGGTTAATGGAAGGGAAAGATCATAGATTTTTGTCAAAATGATCACTCTCACGAGATCTTTCGCGGGTCGGGGGTTCCCTTCCAGAGACAACCAAGTTGGACACCGCGCGAGAACAACACGGCATCCGCTTACCCCTTTCAAAATAAAATTGGGGAAGTCAAGTGTGAACGTTACATCCGGTCCTGATTTTTACTTTTTTTTTTTGTTTGTCTGTTTGTTTTTGTAGTTGTTTTTGTGCTTTTTATCTTCTTTTATCTTTCTTTTATTTTTTATCGTATGTTGTTTTCCTGACTGTTCTTATTACAAAATAAAATATCAAAATAATAATAATAATAATAATAATAATAATAATAATATAATGCTATCATTTTCAGATAGTTAAGAATAGGCCAAGTAAACCAATAACTGCGGAGGAGAATAATTCCAGTTTTATAATCATGGTGATCAGTGATGCATCTAACAAAAATATAACCCATGGTTCTATTTTCCATTTTTGAATGTTTAAATTATGTTAAAAATGGGCCTGTCAGAATGATGTAGTTTCATTTTTGGTATATTCAAACAAGTCAGTACCATTTCATATATACAGTATATCAGCTTAGCTTTCAGTGTGTTACTCTTAGTCATGCATTTTCTTTATTTAAAACAACATCAGATCTTCAGAAATCATCTTGAAACAAGGGAGGTGTCTCATAATCAAGATCCATACAGTGTATTATAAGCAGATAAACTGATAAAAAGGAATCAAGTTAAAATTTAAATGTTGAAATAAATATTAGCATGACAGCATCAGCAAACCTCTACATAAATAATATTAATTTAACTTTGTTTCATTCTACTTTTCCCCTGGTCAATGGAGTCAAAGAATTTGAGATAAAATAGCAATCTGGAAAAGAGCTTTATTTCTCATCATGATCATGTACAGTGATGTGCTGTATGTATTATATGTACATATACATACAAACAGTGATTGTGCATATTTATAATAGCCCGTAATCTCATCAAAGTAAAGGCACAGTTTCACAAACAGAGATGAAGTCCGCGAGTAGCTGCCAGTATGAAGATAATTCAACTGTTATGTGTTTTAATCAGACATAAAACATCAGTAAATAAAAGAAATCGGACATGTGACACTTCAGATGTTAACCAATGACATATCAGGTGTATTTTGGCAGAAAAAAAAAACGAATCCAAAAGGCAAACAAGGGAATCTGATAAATTGTATTTGCATAGAGCAAACAGGAACCAACTTGGCTGAATGTTGAAACCAACATGAGGTGACTGAAGTAATGGTTCCTGTTAAATATGTAGGAAAACATCAACAAATATTTTTTTCTCCAAAACATTTCATTAATTCAGGTCGACTGCATGTTTTGGCAGCAGTTTTATGAGTAATTATAAAATGTTTAATTTTAATTAGAACATATTTCAAATAACTGAGATGGCGTAGCTGTTTGCCAACACTGGGGGGCACCAAAGTGCCGTGAAAAATATGGAAAATTCATGTCCAAATAGGAACGCATAAGTTAAAATTTGTGACTATTTCACATGCTGCCGCGGAACTTCATCTGTTGGTATCTGTCACATGATGGAGGTTTATGGATTTTTTCCTTATTTGTATTTTTATCTTTATATTGCACGAGTTTGAATACTTTAGCATGTAACCTATTATCTTAATGATTTTCTGGTGTTTCACAGTTTGCCCACCACCTGATTAAAAAAAAGCCTTTTAAAAACCAACCTCACACTCCCCATTTGATCCTCCTTTGCACTCTAAAGTTGGTGTTGTCGGCAGGATCTGGGTTTGTGCGCAGCTGTGTTGACCAAGTAGGATTATTAACCATGATTTGAGATGTTGTGATTGGAAACAGCAAATGAGAGGGTTACTGGACTCCCAAGAATTAGCAGAAGCAGAAAAAGGTGATGATGTTGTGTTGGGAACGCTAGTTGGAGAAGCTAAGAGCCACGTCAGTGTTATAGAGGGCAATGATGGACTTAATTTGTAAAATTTTTTGTGTACTCTTTGGTTACACAGCTGCTCATCACCCGATATAAAAGAACTCTCCTTAAAATCCAAACTCCCCTTTTCCTCCTCCCTTTTGTTTAAAATTTGGCGTTGTCAGCAGGATCTGTGTTTGTGCACAGCTGTGTTAACCAAAGAGGATAATTAACCGTGATTTGAGATGTCATGACTGGAAGGAGCAACTGAAAGGGTTATTGGGCTCCCAAGAATCAGCAGAAGCCAAAAAAAAAAGTTGATATTGTGTTCGGAGCGCTAGCTGGAGAAGCTAAGTGCCCTCCAGCAATGAGAGACCAGATTGTAAACTTTTTTGTACTCTTTGGTTACACAGTGCTGTTTACCACCTAATTATAAGAACCCTTTTTAAAACATAAAACTCCAATTTTATTCCTCCCTTTCGCTTAAAATTTGGCGTTGTCAGCAGGATTCGGTTTCGTGCGCAAAAGGAGGATTAAATAATTATGCTCACCACCCAATTTAAAAGAACCTTTTTTTGAAAAAACAAACACACTTCCCCCGAACCTTTTCAGAAGCGATGGAATTTGAGTTTGTGTTTGTCATATTTTAGTTTCATTCACTGACATTTGTCTCCCTGGTGCACACAGACAGACTTCAAGACTCACAGAAGCTCATGAAGGTGCTTAAAGTAATAGTTCGGAAAATATTTACTTTTTGTTGCATGAGAAGATTGATGCCACTCTTCTGGTAGATATGAAGCTGCAGCCAGCTAGCTTAGCTTAGCATTAAACGTGGATCTGTTAAAGTGCAAAAATGATCATTTGCGGTCGCCTGAGCATTTTTTGTCTGGGAGCTCTGGTCTTATCTCCCAAAATGTTCCTTTTATGTTTTGTTTGTACAGCACCATATGTCACATGTTGGACTTTATGAGACAGTAATCCATAATGCACTTTTCCCCTTCATGTTCCCCCTTTTTCATTTTCTTGTCCCTCTTTCTTTGAGATGAACTTTAGCCCCTGAACTGAGCCACGCCAATTAAATGCCTTAGGCTAAAGATGGTTGATGCCATGGCGAAGAAAGATCTGTGCAGTGCCCGAAGGGGAGATCTGTCAGACTCAGCTCAGGGCAGAAAAGCTCTCCTTCCACATAATTCCCCGCCCTCTTCCTCCTCTCATCCTGCCTCCTCACGTCCTACTGACAGTGCTTTTGGTAGTTGAGTTTGGCTCCCAGCCTGGTTCCTGCCAGGTGTTTGTTGAAGGCCTCATCCATCTCTCGGCTTTGTTCAGGAGTGAAGTGGTTCTTCCAGTCGCCGACCTCACCTGATCAAGGACAAAAATGTGTCACAGTTCAACTCCACAACTTTCCTCTTCAGAATAACAACGTTATTGTCTGTGTCTGCATCACTAAACCCCAGCTTAGCGAAGCAGCAGGAGGACCAGTGTAGGAAGGAAGCTAAGTAATTTACTGGTGTGGGCAGGGTCAGCAGCAAAACAATCAAAATCAGTATTAGTTTAAGTGTACACTGTATTTACAATATTTTTTAGCACTTTACATTGCTGTCAGTCAGACTTTTCGGATGGGAAACGCATGTTATATAAGTCAAATATCCCTCTCTCCAAAGCAACCAAACTCCATTGGTAAAATCAATCATTTTACTTCACAGAACACAGGAGTTGCTGAGCTGCTGCTGCTGCCTTGATCTGTTAGTTTGTCTGTGTTATTTTGTGACTTGAGTGTTTTAAAAGGTTAGTTTAGATCCACTGAAGTCACACAATAACACAAAAAACTTAACAGATCAAGGCAGCAGTGGATCAGCAACTCCTCTTTTCTGTGAGGTAAAATTTTAGTTTTTGTCAATGGAGTTTGGTTGCTTTGGAGAGAGTGATATTTGGCTTTTATGACTGCAGTTTCCCATCAGGAAAGGTTGTCTGATGGCAAGGTAAAGCAGTGAAAATGTTCAAAATTTTGCATATGCATAAACGGATACTGTCTAAAATATGTTTTGCTGCTGATCCTGTCCACAGCAGCACATCGATTAGCTGCCTGCACCAGGACTCCTGTTGCTTCTCCAAACTGGGGGCATGTCAACCGCCATCTTCTGTAGGTAATACACTGACCTCATACAACCACACTTCAATTAACCAGAACTGTCCCTTTAACTTAACTCTGTACTCACATCTCACACTCTGAGAAAAGTAAATAAGCAAACTGTGCCTGCAAGTCCCCCTATGTAGTTAATCTTTACTCCCTGAGAGTAAAACCAGGCCACATATACGATATGCTGCTTTTTCAAAACCATTATGTAATTTTCCATGGCACACACTTGTGTAAATATGAGTTATTGAACTTGCAGCAGTGTAATTATTTGCCTTTAGGGCACTTGGAGTCATATTTATCGTTACACAAATACATGCTGCAAAGCCAAGCTCAATTTAAACCCTGAGTTTCTCCAAATGACAAATATGAGCTCAATTACAGAGAAATGTGCACAAAGTAGATATAAAAGACATAGATTTAAAAAAAAAAGAGCACATCCAGAATACATAATATGTAACATGTATGTGCAGTAAATATGCTCATCACGGTATAGTTTTAAAACAAATTAATTTATTTTCTGTCTTTGAAAAAGTAAAATAAATGCAATGGAACGGATGAAACTGTAATTTCAGTGAAAAAAGATATTCTGTTGAAAAAGAAAAAGATTTAAAAGGAAAGTTCACCCCAAAATCAAAAATCAAAAAACAGATACTGCTACTACTGCTACTTTATTTCCACTAGAAAGAAAGTAGTTCCTCTGGATTCTACTGCAGAAAGAAAGTCACAACGAAAACAGATCATGATATCTAGAAAGAGACACTACTGTTGAGTTTTTAAAATGTATATTTTGGTGATTTGAACACCACATTGGAAAGAGGGCAGACATCACCAGACAACAACAGCTCTACAGACCAGAGGGAAAATATGTCTTTTTGATTTTGGGGTGAACTGTCCCTTTAAAGTCTCTGGCCGCACCTTTCCTGAAGATGATGTTTCCTATAGCGTGGGAGTTTGCGGAGCTCTGCTTCATGGCGTTGAAGGTGCTGCCCTCTGCGATCCGCTGGACCTGAGCGTCCGTCAGGCTGAAGCCGAAGAAGCTGCTGATCTGACGGATGCCGTTGCTCAGGTCCTGCGAGACAAGAAACAAGAAGAGGAGCTGTTATACAGACGCACACTTCCGCTGAGACTCTACCGCAAACTCTTCATCAAGACTGAACGACGACCTTGATTGAATTTTTCTCTCTGCAAGTTGATTTTTCTTAGAAATTAACTGAAACCTACGGCTGCCTAGAATGAAGGGAATGGATTTAAACACAGATGCATGATTTGGAAAATGTTTGGTTGGTTTAGAAAGAGTGATATTTGACTTATATAACAGTGGTTTCCCATCAGAAAAGACTGTCTGACAGCTGTGAAAATATTCCAGACACTTCAAAAAATCCAGACTATCCCTTTAAAGCCATAACTTCCTGTCAGATGAAACCAAACAGTCAGTGTGTGATCGACCTGTTTTAGTTCTTCATAGGTGACAACCATGATGGTGGGGTCGTCCATCCTCTTCTCCCAGGCCAAAGCATGGTCAAAGTATGACCCCCAGGGAACTACACACACACACGCACACGCACACACACACACACACACACACACACACACACACACACAGAGAGAGAGAGAGAGAGAGAGAGAGAGAAAGCAACAACAAACAGATCAGCCTGTTTTCAGCAGATATCCATTTGATTCAAGATTCAAGGAAGCTAGAAATCTCTGTTCAAGAGTAAGTTTAAAAAGTAGGTAAGTTAAAGGGATAGTTCACCCAAAAATGAACATTCAGTCATTATCTTCTCACCCTGGTGCAGATGGATGATTGGGTTTATTTTGTAAGTCCGCAAAAAAAAAAACACTGCTGGAGTTTCACAGGAAAACTTTTCAAACGTGAAAAACGGTGGTTAAAAAAATTCAAAATGTTCATGAGTAAAATCTAATTTATGAGATAAAAACTTGAATGTTCTCTGAGATACATCAACTACATCAAGTTTGGCTCACATGTTCATGGATCAGGAATAATCCAGCAATATAATAATAATACACTTCACATTCTCTCTCAGACTTTTAATACTTTAGTAAATTTTTCTCCCAGTACTTCTGCACTTTTACACAGACTTTCTTGCTCTTTATACTATTCTATCTTATCTATACTATCTTTCTACTGGCATTATAGCCTCCTGCAGGAACAGCACCTTCATACAAGTGTGTTCTTTTTACACCTATGCATGCGGGTCTGTTACACCCTTTGGCATGTGGACTAGCAGTAACAGGGGTCACTGCAGGATGGGAGGCAGGGAGGCAGAGCTTGTCGTCTACATGGCAGCGAAACAAAGCAGGAAAGAAAAATGTGTCATCTAGGAGTTGTCTGGCAGTCTGACAACACATGGCCGAGCGTGACACGCAAGCTCACTGTGAAACTATAAAGTTTAACCTCTGTACAGCCCTGTAATCTGTGGGTGGTGATGGTGAGTCACGGTTACAGTGGTACAGTGACAGAGTACAGTAAAGACAACTGGCAGCACAGTACTTTGTACTTCTAATCCACTTGTTTCCAGTGGTATTTGTTGTACTTTCTACTGCACTAGATGTATGTCATAGGCACCTAATCACAGTTATAGTTAAAGGAGCGCCGAGTAATTCAACTTAACATGTTTCCTTAATCTCTGATGACATATCATGGTCATTTTATGATTTATTACAGTAAATATATGACAGATTTCTCCTTTAAAAGTGTGGACGCAAGATGTGACAGGCATTATGGAGGCATAGCAGGAAAACTCTCATTTAATTAACACCTGAGATTGACTTTTTCTGCAATAAAGATCCTTCAACCTTCAACTGTGTTGTGACCTGACACAGACAAGGGGCAAACATTTACTGCACACTGCTCTCAGTGCAATTAGCTGATATTATCCTGATCAGCCACCGTCAGTAATCAATTATTAACCCATTAATCAAACCACAGGAACCAACCTTATCACACATGTTCCAGTGTTATACTGTTGCCGTAGTGCTGATAAATCATTAATAAATACACATAATTAAACTGATTAAATTAATTAAACTAAACCTTGTGCTCTCTGAGGAAACTAC
>JAJHUR010083421.1:0-10481 GCA_027495735.1 Lutjanus campechanus | reverse complement strand
TTGAGGAGGAGGATGTGGGCTGATGCAGAATCAAAGTGGGTCGATGACGATGCATCATTCCCTGGCTTGCTGTCTCAGGTCTAAGCTCAGGTTAGCTTAGCTCTTATCTTATCTGTATTTCACAGTTGCAGTCCGGCTGGTCTGGCTGTGTGACCTGTCTCTCAAAGTCCACTGCAATAATTGAGTCCCTGTATTTTTGTCATCTATCATGTAGATATACTTGTCGTATTTCACCATCCGACCAATGTTCGCTGAGATGTAAGCTAGCTTTAGCCTCAGTCTTTTAGCATTAATGTTACATGATGTACGCAGCCTCTTTTGCAGGATTCTTGTTTTAAAAAGTGTCAGATGGAAACATTAAAACATCAACTGCCTCGGCTGACTCAAGTCGAGTTAATATTAGCTGACATTAGTCAGCTACACACATGAAATTTGCTTGAGTCATTATAACATCCACTATCGTCACCTAGAAATGAGAATCTGCATTTGTTAACGTCTCTCACGATTCAAAGACTTTGTGTTTTGACAATTACTCACAATTTTGATGTTAAATCTTCCACTGTTATCACCACAAGCTGCATAAATGCAGTGCAAGAATGGAAAGTTTGGCAGGTATGGCAACAGTTACTAAGGAGGGCGGGGCTTAGCGAAGGGTAAACTGAAACACAGACTCAGCCAATGGGCAAAAAGCAGTGATGTGCTGTAGGTTAGATGGCCTCTCCTGCCTCAATATGTGGCGATGTCATCATGCAGAAACCTACGTAAGGCCACACAATAAAACTTATTCAGAAGGGCTTGGGAAAATAGCATTGTGGCACTAAAGCATATTTGACCAGTTTGATGATGATACGATATAAATTATATAAAAACCTAGAAAAAATTGACCCATCCTCTGGCCTATGTCTCAGGGGAAAAAAAAACTCAGTCTAAAAAAAGAAATAAAAATCAGGGAAAAGGTTCCCTTGAAAAACCCTTTTACCCTGTTTCCCAAAGATGGATTTCTGTGGGTCGTCCCATGCAGCTTTCCCTTACTATTACTTACATAATCCACATAAATATTTACAGTTCAAAACCTCTGTGCTGATCTGCGCTGATTGTGTTTATATGGAGGCTGTGCCAGGCTAGTGTCCACATCAGGAGGAGGGAACAGAAAGCCAGCTGACAAGATGATATGAAGTGATTTTGGCCGCTGGTATGTCCATTTTAACCTGCTCTTTCTGGCTTTAAAATGTCTAAAAAATATCTTAATTAGACATAAATAAAGGGGCATTCTTGTGGAAAGCTCAAAGTTAATTTTTTACCTTGAAAACAGCAGATTAACAAAATAAAAGCCCACTTTCACAACTCCAGAAAGAGCTCGTATGTGGACTCAAATTTTAAATAAAATATAATATTAACAGTAAGAAAAGGATATTAAAAAAGATAAAATATTTATGGGTTTGGCTCTGACAGTTGCTAATGTGAAAATACAAGCTCGCTTCTCACCCCGGGCCCCTGGTGTTTCCTCATAAACTGAGAAATGTAGCTGTCAAGAAGTGAAATACATTCCTGTAAACGTTCTGCTTTTGATCATCATTTACGGTCGAGCGTAAAAAGTGTTGACTCGCTGCAACAAGCCCGCTTTTTATACCCTGTTAAAACCTTATCACAAGATCAACTCCAGATGAAAAGTAAAAGCTCCATGTGGTGCTGTTATTTGTTTCAGCTTTTCCCATGACTCTTCCTGAAATATTTTTGACCTTGTTTGCAGGGATGAAGGAGAACAGTCATGTTTGGTCCCAGGAGGAGGAGGAGGAGGAGGAGGAGGAAGGATGGGGGTCCAAGCTCCTCGGTGAATATTTAAGTTTTCACGTCATCCCTTTGCAGCCTCCGAGGGGCCGGGGACACTAAACTCAGCTGGAGCCCGCTGGTGGAGGCTGTTAAAGTAATTAGGCGACATTACTCTGACTGACAGACCACAGAAGAAGGAAGGGGGCGACGCCCCGCACGAGACCCTACAGCTTCTGCAGTATTTGTCCTACATACCTCCTAACGTCATCTAAGGTCCTTAGATATGCCTGCTATCGACGGGAATTCACAGTTTGAGCGTGTGCCAGCCTAATGCACTCTGTGTTTCTGTGGGATTTGCCCTGTTGTAACATCTGCATGATGAAGGCTTTTCTAAAGAGGGTCAGTTCACTTTAAGTACCAAAACACATTTGTCACTCACCCTCTGTGGTTTCCAGCCAGGCTGATAGTTTTGGGTTTATTTCCCTGCTGGTTTTAAGATATCCATCCTCTCTTTTTGCCTATAATGGAAGTGAATTTTATTTGTGGTCCTCACAGCATTAAAAATTAAAATTAAACAGCAACATCTCTTCCAGAGACAGCGCTCCTGTTACTTTGTTTAATCCAATAACTTCACTGTCAACAGTTTACATGAGGACTATTTCTTTGATTGATAATTCCAATGAAGACTGTTGACAGGGACATCTGTGATCTGTGTCTTCTATTCTTCTTCTTCTACTAGGCCTGGACGATATGCCTATATATATATATATTTAAAAAAAAACATTGCAATTGATTATTAAATGGCTGCATTTTTCAGATGGAGTGAGCAAAATAATCAAGTTCCTCAAAGACAAGTATAGGACAAACTCAACCCAGTTTAATTTTATTATTTCTCGAAGGAGGAGGAATAAGAGCTTCTCTGTTTAGCAATAACAAGTATCTAACGAGCAAACAATAAAATGCTTAGTTAAATTTTTAGCTAGCTAGCAGACAATAAAACTTTAAGCTGGCAAAAATGGACGAGAAGTCCTTGTACCTTGTGGAGAGAGTGCTTTGCTGACTGATAAAACTGCTTATGAATAAAATAAAAAGATAGATATTGTATCAATACACAAATGCCAATTATTGATATTTCATTATATAAATTATTAATATTGCAAATAAAAATGAGTTTTTTTTGGTTGGCCAACAGGCTGAAAACTATCTCGTTAGATAAAACAGATGTTTAGTTTTCCTTTGGGGACATAATCTGCAGTTTTAAAATGGTAAAACATTGCAATAGATCATAATGTATATTATTGCAGTACTCAGCATATTGCAAACTGTTAAAAATTGCAATAGTAGCTTGACTTAAGTATAGTGATAATGTCGTATCATGGGGCCTCTGGTGATTCACACCAGGTAGTTATGATTTTGGCAAATCCAGGGAATTAAATACCTGATATATAATAGAAACATAAATTGCCATAAACCAGTCCTGGTTATTGATTTCTATCTACACTGCAATATTAAAGCAACAGATTCCATGGAATGGAAAAATTAAACCATTCATAGTATATTTAACCCTACACTGAAGGTAATTAGAAATATTTTTATATTTTTGTCATTTGGGTGAACTAGCTTTTTGACCGTTTTCTTTTTACTTCACAGGAAACAATCATTCTAAAGAGTTGGGGTGTGAAAGTCGTGTTGAAGGTGAGCTTTAGTTTGGAGTTTTAAAGAAACAGAATCAGAATCAGTACCCAGAGGTGTGGACTTGAATCACATGACTTGGGCTCACACTTGGCATCAGACTCGAGTCACAAATTTGATGACTTTAGACTCGTCTTTCGACAAAATCAACAAAGACTCGCAACTCAACTTGACCTGAAAATACAACAAAGAGTAAAAGGTCTGTTATACTGAAAAAGTGTGAATCCACAAACCATTTAATTTTCCTTCTTTTTGTTTATCAACTAACAAAACAGCACGTCAACACTTAATTCACCAGATTCACTTTGTTCGAACCAATCTGACAACAGCCAGTCAAGATGCAGGAGAGAATCATGAAGAGCTAAAGTTACGTTACTGAGCTCCAGTGGGAAAAAAATAATACCAGAATAACTTAATTCACAAAAACTATGCAGTGGTCAACAAAAAATGAATTGCAGTGTGCAAAATGTGCAGGACCAAATTTACAGATGGAGACACAACAGCTTCCAACTTTATTTGACATTTGAAGTTGCGCAAACAACGATAAGTTACGGCTCTGTTGTTAAAATTGGTGAAGAGAGCATTATGGCTTGTGTAAAAGTTGAAACTTGTCAGTCTTGATTTGAGGCTTAACTTGGGATTTGAGTGCAAGGACTTGAGACTTGTAATTTGAAAAACAATGACTTGGCCCGACCTCCGCCTGTATTTGAGGCTAGTTGAAGAGAAGACAAACACAGCTCCAGTGTTTTAATCATTCTCTGACTGGCCTTCATCAGAGAGTTGCAACAACACCACAGGACATGACAAACAACACAGCAGATTAGAAAAGCTCCATTTCCAGTAAAAGGTCAGCGGGGTTGAAATGAAGTTGTTTGCAATCCTTCACTTTCTGTGGAAGGAATCATTATTCAAAGCCGCTGGTTTTCTCACAGTGGGACTGACACTTCGCCGAACACACATGCTGGTTTTCAACAACACAACAGGATAATTTATTACAATCAAGGAGCTTCCTGGAGAGCTGTGGTGATCCACTTTTGACCACTCATAATCCAAAATAAAAAAGAGTCAAACTCAAGAGCGTCTGGCAGCAAATCAGATTCTTTTAAGCCCCAGACTACAGTTTGCACTTTCCTTGTTTGTTGTAAATTGCTAATCTGGACTCAAAAATAGAGGAACGGCCTGAACGCTGTACACTTGAGTCACTTAAATTTAACTTCAGGAATCCAGTTTGGCTCCACGCAGCTCAATTAAAGTTCTGCCTTGGTCCATTCTTTCCAGATAATTTCCTGAAGTGACAGGAAATGAAACAAAGATTTGCTGTTAAGTGGTGAAACACACATTGTACATTCATGCCTCATTACTCACACGCCCCGATGTTAAATGTGCGGAATGTATTCTGGTGTGAGCTTCCAGCCAGATCGCATTACGTAGTAGGTGATGTTGAGCCGTTTGAATGTGACTTGTGAGTGAGTCATGGGCTGACATGTAACCTGGTCTCAATCACAGTCTCCGCAGTATCTGCGTGTTGGACGGCTGAAGGGAGAGACGTGGGAGGAGACCAGGAAATAATGCCGCTGGGAGAAAAAATGTGCAGTATGTCTCCAAACCTGTGCTAACGCTCAATGCACTGTCATTACAAATGAATCACAGCCACAGGTTAAGAGGGAAGGCCTCTGTGTGACATACTTCAGAAGTGAGGGAGGGGGGAAAGGAATTCACAAACTGATATCTGCCTCTTAAGAGCAGTAGAGAAAAGAGTGAATCAGGCGTCTCCAATGTTAGCTGATAGAGAGACAGGGGAGCATATTGCATTGAAAATTTTCCCTCTTTCTCGTGAAGTTACAAAACAGTCTATAATATATTTAACTTCAGATAATTATACAGCTAATTATAGTGATTTTAGTAGGTTAGCTTGCTGCTGTGATTGCACATGGATTCATGGCTGGCCTTTTGTCAATTGTCACAGCCTCGGAAACTTTGCAAACGCTCGTCTAAGGCTTCAAAGGCTCGGTCACCGTGCATATAGTCTGACTCAGTGTTTCCCAAACTTTTTTATTTTTTCCTGGGGCCCCACTTTTTAAAAAATGGCAAACCAATGAGACACAGTTCACAATAGGCCTCATTAATAAATCTTGGGGGGAGCTATTTTGTGCATGAATGAACATTCCTGACCATGTTTACATATACACATAGTGTATACACATGTAAATACTTTATGAATGATAAATAAATGCATTTAGGCCGCGTTAACGGGACACCTCATTGTTTTTATCTTCTCTCATGAGGAAAACAATATAGGACATTTTACCCTACTTCATCAGTTAAACAAAATAAACGCATTTAGGCGGAATTAACAGGCTCTTTAAATGCTTTATTATAGATGTACTGCAGATTTAAATCTTAAACTTGCAGGTCTTCCATTTGCTTTCATTTATGTGGCGACCCAAATAAAATTTCCTGTGACCCACCTGTGGGTCACGACACACTCTCTGGGAATGAACTGTCTGATTAATCGATCACAGAAATTTTGCACCAACTGACCTAAATTTGCCACTAAAATTCTGTGATTGATTAGTCAGACTGGTCGCGGTGGCTAGGCTTACCACTAGCTCCAATATTAGCTTTGTGTACATCGCCCAGGATATATGAAATTAAGCAGCATACCACTCTATGGATCGGCATATGCTGCTGCACCACTGGCTGTACCACCGGCCACTTTTGTACGACTATAAATAAGCTCGCGGCTGTTAATTTTTTCAGCACCAGTGCTCATCTCCCCACATGCAAATGTTCTACCACAAGTTACCCCCTCACACTATTTTGGAAGGGCACCATCACTGCATCCTGGGCTGAGCATCGTTCAAAACAATGGTTGGTGAGTTGGAAATACAAACAAGCAAAAGTATTTCTCCCCTGTTCCATAATAATAATGGGTTCATGCAAGTCAGGACTAAAACATCAACCTCATGGTGATGTGAAGTGACAAGACGGGGAATCAAGTCATTAAGATGCAGTGTCTTGGGACCATGCATTATGCTAACCTATGTGGAATATGTTGGAATATTTCAAAACTAAGGGAAAACTTTGACCAGCAGGTCACGCACAATGAAGAGTCAGAAGTTTACCAAAGTCACTGACGTATTATAAAACCCAGTCATAATGCTAACTGCCTAAAGACAAGAGCAGAAACAAACAGCCATTGTCATTCATCGCAGATGAAATGTGACTCTGGGATGGAGCGGCGGTGGAGCGGCAACCGAGGAGTACATTCCAGGGATGGACTCTTCCCAGTCAGTCTCTCCATCATCGTGTGTGTTTGTCAGCAGCTCTGGGTCCTCGGGGCGCCCGTCTCTCCCCATCCCCCCATGTGGTGTAGTTTCAGGCCAGTTTGTGACTAATGTGCTACTCACTGCAAAATCCAAGCACTTCCAGTTTAGGGTTACTCTGAGGGAGCTTTAAAATATGTGTTTTTGACCCAAAAGATCCAAATTGGGGAAAGATAGAACAATGGCTCACTTTTCGGTAATATGCTTATTTGCTTTTTTGCTGCTGCCTGTTGCCGAGAACACTGTAACGAGAAGATGCTAAGAGCTTGTTCACTGGTGGACCGTTTGCAATTGAATATTCATGGTTTGGGTTAAAGTTAAGTATGTTACGCAAGTACCAGTAAGTCAAGGACAAACACAGAATAAAGAGCGACAAGGTCCACAGCGTGATGACTGGGGTTTGATTCCTGTGTTTTAATCAAATCCATGGTTTCTTTCTCTTCATAATGTCACGATTGTCGCAGGAATACGAATCTACCGTGTTGATCAAGCTGCAGTACCAAAACCACTCTCACATCTGTCTATTAAATATGAAACTACGGTCAGGAAGCTCAGGTGACGTCCTGGATCCGTGGTTCCCCAACACCATATAAGCGACTCTCTCAATCGAAATCAGCCCAGCGGTTCACTTCAGCTCACTTCAGTTCCAACAACCCGACACAGAAGAAAAAAAAACATCCTGCCACCATCTGGTGGCTCAAACATGTCTGGAAATGTCCAGTAAAGCTGCTAGAAGGAGCGACCATGTTTCAGGTTGTTTTCGGGTCGTAGTGGTGTTTGACACTGAGACAGCAGCAGCGTCTCAGAGCAGGCTGCTAATTTTTTCATGATTCGGAGACCTAATTTTATATACAGACCGATTTTTAGAATTTCCAAGATTCAGACTAAATTAGTTACCGCTGTCATGTAAGACAGGATAGGAACCAGAAACCCAAGTGTGAAAAAACAAAACTGTTCTGAGCCGGATCGTGAAGCAGTGCAGCAAGGTGACAGGAGTCAAACACGCTGGTCTGCATGAACTATTCAATAGACAGATCCTGCAAAGAGGTCATCACTCACTGCGTGCAGAGGTCCCTCAGATCAAAACAGACATAAGCACTCATTTGTCCTGGTAAGCCATTAACTTGTTGAATAGAGAGACACTCACATATCGTCATACTGCTTTACATAATGCACTTTACTCAAGTACACAACTCAGTGTGATGTCTGTCTTGTAACATGTGCATCATCCCTGGTGTCTCTTTTTTTTTGTCCCGTTCTGTCCACTGTGTTAATGTTTGACAGCGTCTTTTTTTAAACATTAGTTTTGTCCTGTTTAATGTTAACAGGTGTCTGCTGTCTTTTTAATCTTTGCACTGTTCTGTCCATTGTGATGTATTTGACTATGTCCTTTTAACTTTTTTTTGTCGGTTTCTATGATGGACTGTCTTTTAACTGTTTTGTTCCATGCTCTGTCTATTGCTGTGCTGCTTTTGGCCTGCAAAACAATTTCCCTCTGGGATCATAACAAAGTTGATTAGAGTTGAGTTGAACTCTGTGCTTTAGTGCTCTCTAGTGAATCATTGTGGTACTACATGTTGACTACAAGTCGATTAAAAACTTGTTAAAAAGCTTAAATTTTCACAAACATTTGTTGACCAAATCATGTAAAAGAAAAAACAACTCTCCTGGTGTTTAAATCTTCTAACAGGGAGTTAGATGAGATATTAAAGTTTATGACAGACAAAAGCCAGACAGCATTGAGTACATAGCATGGTGCTGTCATCAGCTAAGTGCTCTGAGATGCCTGTTTACATAAGTGACTATTTTCATAAAACAAACCAAGAACAGTCAGAAGAGAATGTGCTGGCGATTCTCTGTATTAGTTAGCTAAACATTGATAATATCTGGACTCTTTCATAATGGAGCAGATGTGTGGGAACTATAAAAAAATCACATGTTGAAATTGGTGAGGTTTCACTGGCATTTATCTGCCAGTGACTGACAGCCGTGATTCAGTCGATTCACATCCAACAATCCTCAAACTGTGATGAGCGACAGAGTCCTGCCTTCACTAACAGATGCAGACATTTTAATAAACAAACCAAAAACATATTCACATTACTGGTATTTTATTATTTTTCTGAAAAACAAAACATGTAATAAAAGAATCCGGGGTTCTCAGGGGTTAAATGCCTATGTGACGCTTAACAAAAACTTTCTTACAATGGGAAACACGGAAATTAACTACATAATAAATACAATCTGTTTTTAACACTATACAAGATGGTGTGTTACTGGTGCTGAGCCCCGTCAGGCCTCAAGTAACATGCAACACCATGTTTTTACTTAATTGGTAGGTCAAAAATCTCAACCGTGACCAAAGGTAGGTGGCAGGGGGAATGTTTCAAGCAATACACACAGTACAGGCTGAAGTATGACAATAAAAAAAAAACAAAAAAAAAGGCATAAAAAGTTCACAAAGTCCAGAAATTTTGTGTTTCTCTTCACGTATCGTCGTGTGTCTCCGGGTGTTCCAGTCGTCTTTGTTAAGTTGAATAATCCTGCAGGAGGAAAGAAGAAGAAGAGTTCACAGATAATCAAATAATCATTTATTCAGTTATTTTAAAGTGAATACGCCCAAAAGTTTTCTTCGTCATTTATGGAAAAAAACAAAAACAAAACACAACAGCATATTAGCGCCACTCGGTAGGAAAGAAATTAGATTAAAGTAGTAAATTTTACAAGAAAAAAAATTATATTCTCAGAGATTACAAAGTCATAAATTTGCAAGAAAAAAACTCAAGGTCCTGCATTATTATAAACTATGATGTGCCGTCTTTCTCATGCATTAATTCTGTTGCAGATTGTGTAGCTGGTGTAAGACGTTCTGAAATTACTGTAATAATTGTTGTTCATAAATTACACTGACCTTGATAAAAAACAAAGTCATGTAAATTTATTACCTTAATGTCAGAATTTTCTCATAGAT
Organism: Lutjanus campechanus; assembly: GCA_027495735.1. Classification (NCBI taxonomy): domain Eukaryota; kingdom Metazoa; phylum Chordata; class Actinopteri; order Lutjaniformes; family Lutjanidae; genus Lutjanus; species Lutjanus campechanus. The sequence goes on along the minus strand of JAJHUR010083421.1, from coordinate 722 downwards.
TTCTGAGTTTCTTCTAAATTTATCACTTTTATTTCAATATTACAAGGCATATAATGGCCATTTTAAAACTACCACTAGATAAATAGTGATAAATAAGTCTAAGAACTAAGAAGAAGCAAAAGAACTTCACTTACAGCTCTTGGTTTCTTGTTCACCTTCATGTCAAATCTGCAACAAAGACAAAAAAAAGGCTGCATTAGTTATCAACAGATCATGAACCAGGTTTTGATGAGAATTATGGCAAAAAAAAGAAGAAAAAAGCAGTACCACTACTGTATCATGAAGTCTAAAAACAAGCTCAGAACAAGAACACTAAATGGCGATGTGTTTGTTCTTGTTTGTGCACAAATCTGTAGCCAACCAGCATCTGACAACACCAGCAATGTTTTATTTATTTGAATTGCTGGAGTTGTGGAGGCACACTTGAAATGAAATCTGGGATAAGAAAGATATGAAAATACCCCAGTAAACAAGCAGGAATATCTGATGGAGTGCTGGATGCTGATGTGCATTCAAAATCAAAGAAAAAAGTGTTGGACATGCAGTATGACTGAATAACTAGCAGGCTTAAACTCAAACTCTAGGTCAACCGAAGCAGACAGAAGCAGGAACAACGGTGGAGAAGTCGAGGATGGGTTTTTTTTTTAACGGCAGGCAGGATGTTGACACCACAGGAGCAGCAAGTAAAATTCAGACTTACTCAAAGTCTTGATAATCAAACA
>JAJHUR010083420.1:0-20551 GCA_027495735.1 Lutjanus campechanus | reverse complement strand
GCACTGATACGAACAGAGAGAAAATAGGACCAAATGATTACGAGGTGTGACTTTTTCCACTACAGTGTTTTTGGGATGCAAATATATCACTCTTTTTGAACACATAATGTTTTGGGAAGAGAAACGATTTATTTTACTGGGTCTAGCAAACCTGCCGGACTACTTTCGGCTTGACCGAAGCTGGACGAGAACTCTGCTCACAGGACGCTGCCAGGGGTAAGTCAGTGTGATTGCATGACACTGGTGATGGGGATGCCATACAGATTCATGTCAAAAATCCCGAACTATCCCTTTAAGTTTTAAAAGTGAAATTCTTTCCCATTCTTGTCTAATAAACAACTTCAAGTGCTCATCAGTCCAGATATCTTTTGTTGTAATTGTGTGCTTCATGATGCGACAGGTCTGGACTGCAGGCAGGTCAGTCTAGTACTTGAACTCTGTTACTACAAAGTCACACTGTCGTAACACATACAACATGTGTCTTGGTATTGTCTTGCTGAAATAAGCAGGGGCGTCCTTGAAAAAGCTGTTGTCTCGATGCTCCAAAACCTGTATGTACCTTTCAGCATTAATGAGGCCATCACAACTGTGACAGTTACCCATGATGCCACAGGCACTAACACACCCCCATACCATCACAGATGCTGTCTTCTGAACTTCGCACCGTTAACAATCTGGACGGTCCTTTTCCTCTGTAGCCCGGAGGTCACGACGTCCACGATTTCGAAAAAAAAACAAACATTTTAAATGTGAACTCATCCCACACACCACAGAACACTTTTCTGCTTTGCGTCAGTCCGTCTCAGATGAGCTCAGGCCCAGAGGAGTCTGTGGCATTTCTGGATGTTGTTGATATATGGCTTTTGCTTTGCATGTTTGAGTCTTAACTTACTGAACATACTGAAACTTACTGAAAACAGTTTTCCAAAGTGTTCCTGAGCCCATGTAGTGATATCCTTTATAGAATTAAAGGATTTTAAAATGCAGTGATACCTAAAGAATTGAAGGTCACTGGCATTAAATGTTGGTTTTTGGCCTTGCCCCTTGCGTGCAGAGGTTTATCTGGATTCTCTGAATCTTTTAATTATATTATGGATTGCACATGGTGAAATCCCTAAATACCTTGCAACGAGGCATTGAGAAATGTTGTTCATACACTGCTGGACTATTTTCCCATTCAGTTTTTCACAAAGTGGTGAACCTCACCCCATCCCTGCTTGTGGCTGGTTGTTATCACTGTTACAGTGTATTACCTTTATAAAGCCCTTTCCTGCCAAGAGATGAACATAGAGTAGAAAAGAGTCTGCTCAGCCATCTGAGGCTGGCTGACCTTTCACAAATCCCAGACAGTCTCAGAGCAGTAACACTATCACTCAAAAGATTAGATTGAGCCAAATTAGAACCAAAGAAAAAGAAAAGTACATCTTTCAATGAAAAAATTTTACACACTTACATCACAAATTAGAAACCTATTTGGCCCTAAACGGACTGTTCTGTACTGTGGCAGACTACCTGACCACAGCAACTGATACAAACCTGAGAAAAACATTGACAATGTATATGCAATTTACATTAGTATCATAATTGTCTTGTGATTGTAATTGTGCTTTAGCAACACGCGCAAATTGTCATACCAATAAAGCCTAAGCCTTTGGAGGACGGCATCATGATACTGTCACCTGTTACCAAACAACCTGTCTTTGGAATTCGGACTGTATTTTAACACACTGATATCGGAATCGGTACTGGGAAGGAAAAAATGGCATCGGAATCGTGGTATCCAAGAGAGTTGGATGATAATTCTGTGTAGGTTTGTCCCTATAAATATCCCCTTTCATGTTACATATAATGATTTTTTCCACTGTTATTATAAAAATTTTGATTATTGCCACTTTATGTTGCCAATCAGTAATGACAATAGGATGGTTAGTAACATATGAACTATGATAGGTGGGTTTCTTATGTGTAGTTAGTACACAAATAAGCTGCCTGATCCTCCACTCTGGGCTCTGCTTCTGCAAGTACTGGTATCACTCACCACGTCGTAGTGGCCGTGCTGCGCTGCCAGGTGCAGAGGAATCTGTCCTTCATCTGATTGGCCGTTGACAGATGAACCAGATTTCAGCAGCATCTTCATAGGCTCCGCCTTCCCCTGCCAGGCTGCGTAGTGCAGCGGCCGCATACCTGCACACACAGAGACATATACGTGCACAGGGTGAACACACAGGCCATATCTATAACACACTGAGATATATGATATTATTGATCAGTGAGTATTTATGTATAAGAAGGTGACATATACAGTATTTTCAGTATGTGCAAAGCTCACTTTTCCCTCTGCCTTTTTTGTACGTATATGTGTGTTTATGTGTGTGTATGTGTTTGTGTGCATTTCCCCCTCACCCTTCTGGTCCCTGATGTCAACAGCAGCCTGTGACTCCAGCAGCAGAGTGATGAGCTCCAGGTTCCCATTGAGAGCGGCATGATGCAGTGGAGAAAACCTATAGTACACACACACGCACACAGACATACACATATCATGGTTACATTTGTGAATTACATGTAATTTCTTGTTTATTACCTCATTCTTTATTAATATGTTTTCTGAATGACAGACGCCTCCAGTTTTGCTGCCCTAAAGTTATGGCCTCACACCCACCCGCACACACATACACACACACATACAGGTCAGTTATACTGTAATGGCAAAGCTTAGCATGACAAATAGATTTAATAGCAGAGGATTAGGACCTAACATCTGAGATGGGATGGTGGGAGATGAAAAAATATGCACAAGGGGAAAGGTATTACATTATGTAAAGGATATAGTGCGTGTGTGTGTGTTTGTGTGTGAGGCCAGAGGGTGTATGCTGAGTAGATGAGATTTATATGTCAGCCTTGATGGATAAGCATGAGAAAGGGTATAGGGAGAAGCAACCAACGCATAACCCAAGGACACCGACAGGCAAATATAAATGCACGCTACTTCACAGAGAAAATATTTTCTGGTCTTCCCTGTGATGTCCTCCGGCTGCTCTCCCTCAGCTTTTGGCTATTTACGCTACAGAGTTTTCTGATTGCCAGACAGATTTTCATGTTGTTAGCAGCTGCTTTAGCCACTAGTTTGCTAGTTAGCTCAGAGGTTGAGCTGGCTACACAATACACAATACTTTTTCTCAAAATGTCTGAGGATTGTTTGGATTTGATTTCTATGTCTGATGAAGATAGACTTAAATACCTGTTGACAGATAAAGTGTTTCTCTTAGCTCATTTTGTTCTAAATGCCTATCAACAGCGCACAAGGGCACTTTTTATTTGACGGGTTTAAAAGGCCCAGTGATGTGTCTTAGATATATTTCAAGGTATGTGGATGAAATTCTAAGAAACAGGACCGAGTCCTCGGTATTTGATTTAAGATTGTTTTTGTCATGTAGGAAGTGTACCTCTGTTTTTCTTTCGCTCTGTCTGTATTTTGATGTTTTGCTCCTGATTTGTCTTGTCTTGTTGTCTGTGGTGTCTTATAAGCTCATGAGGGCTGGGCACCTTTTTTGGTACATGACACTTTGAAAAATAAATTACCTACCAATAACCTACTACAACACCCAGTGCTTCTAAGCACTGTCTAAACATGGAAAATAGTGATATGTGGCACTGAATGTGATTAATTTGCTGTTTATCAGACCACAAATGAGATAAGAATTAGGCTGATAAATTATAGGGTTTCTGGGTTCTGATTACAGCACGCAACTTTATAACTTTATTCACTGATTTTGGTGAAATTGGATCATATTTTATGGATGAAATATTTTCTGGTTTTCCCTCTGATGTTCACTGGCTGCTCTGCCTCAACATTCAGTGATTTATGGAATTTCCTGATGGACAAAGCTTTACTTATTGTTAGCAGCTAACTACTTTAGCCACTAACTGCTAGTTAGCTCAGTCGTGAACATGTAGCTGACTACCCAGACTGGGTGCTCAAACATCAGGGACATGGAAAAGTAGTAGTGGTGGTTAGCTACATTAACAACAAGTGAAGTTACCAGTTCATCAGAAACTCTGTAAATCAAAGAGAGTTGAGCAACTGCATGACAACAGTGGGTAAACTAGGAAATATGTAACTTTCCTTCAAAACCAAAAAAGCACTTTCTGTGAGACAAACTTAACATGGACATAATCCTGAGCAGAGTGGTTGAATGAGGACAGTCTGGAGCAGATGACCATCAGCCTGCTTCTAAAGACCTCTACACACCATTAATATGTTCATACAGCTCATTCCCACTCCCAACATGTCAAATACAGCAGCTTGGTCAGTGCTCCTATGTTTCAAACTATGACACTGTAGGTAGGCACCCTACAGTCAGTGATCCTCATTTGGGAAAATATTTTATTGTGTCTCTGCTTTAGGTTGAGGCAATGTAAGTAAAGAGAGAGAAACCTTAAAAAAAAAAAAAATCATCGTTATTCTCTCTGACTGCAACCTTCAAGTAATGCTCCAAGCAAGGCCACAGTTTGCACCTTTGAAATAAATGTCATATTTTATAGTCTACATTCCTGAGATACCTAAATTAGCTGAGCAAGAGAGAAAACGACCCACACTGTTTGTTTGTATCATCATTTATCATTTATCTGAAGCCACCTCATTTAAGATGTGCAGGTTTCATATTGCATATTGCGTAATTCATCCCGCATAATCCCGTTGAAATACGAAATGCAAAATACAGACTTGAGGGTGAAAACTGATAGGAGATTGGAATGGTTGTGAACCAGCATAGGAACAGGAACACAAGAGCAGGAAAGAGACAGCAGGCTAAAAGACTGAGAGACGATGTCCAAATGATAGAAAACAGAAAGGCAGAGACTGGCAGACATCCAGAGTGACTTACAATGATAAGACACTTGCACAGCGAGAGAGACAAATAGTCAGACAAACACATACATCAGAGAGGCTGACGCAGATAGACAAAGCAGAGAAAACAAAGAAGCAAACACAAAGTACATCTGGAAAAAAGCAACTCAAGGAGCAATATAAAGGTGTTTTGTCTGTTAAAAGCTTTCAAACGAAAAACAGATGAACAAAACTGAAAGGAATGGATCAAACAGTGTATTTAGCTGATCAGCACTGCAGCCACGGTATCGAGTTCCCACCCTTGCAGTCAACTGACTAAATCATGAGCAGAGCTCAGCTGTCAATCATGGCATGAAACACCTTTTTATAGCATCAAATAATGTATAAAGTAAAACCAAACATATCAGAAAAATGAAAACTGAACAAACATCAGTGTGATAAGAACTACTTAAGATGACAGAAACCATATTTGGCAAAAATTTATTTCAGGTGTACTTTGATGTTTTAGTTCAGCCCATGTCTCACCAATTAAAACTGGGGAGACAAGATTTATGACCTATACTGCAGCCAGCCACCAGGGGGCAATCATGATGCTTTGGCTTCACTCTTGGTTAGCTCCATAGACTGTATATAGAAGTGGACGGAGCCTTCGTGACGTCACCCATTGGTTTCTGAACACCCGTTTTGAAGCCTCGAGTTTCAGATTTGGCCAGCGCCATTTTCAGTTTTGAAACCGGAGGTGAATATGATTGGTTGAGACGGTGGAGTAGGGTGGGACCACAGACGGTATAGTCTATGGGAGCGAGTGAGTGGCACTACCACAGGGCACTACGCCTGTCAATCACGAAACCACGCCCCTAATTATACATAACTTTAAGCCTTAATATAAAATCAACGAATGGCTTGCATGAAAATTCAAGTCTGGTTCAGTGAACATGGTGGGGGATATTAGCTATTAAGCCCAAAATCGTTTTTTGACACAGGCTATAAATATGTTAATTTCAGCTGTTAAGTTGGGCATTTTAGAACAGGGGTCAATGGGACCGGGCTTCTTTTTGCAGCCAGCTCGCTCGCCCCCTGCTGGATTTGATAGCAGCATTTGAGCTTCCCATCCTGTGAATATGGTGAACTAAGCCTCCCTAAATCCCGCCTCTTTTTGTTCTGTGCTCCAAACTTTGCACCTCCGTCAATGTTCCTTTTTTTTCCAGTAAAAGCTGCATGTAGGGTCACATCCTTAGCCAGCTAATTATAGCAAAACACTAAATAGCTAGCTAATGTTTGATGTGGATTAGTTAGCTATTTAGCCAACATTTTGCTAACATGAGCTAATTTAAGACATGAATATATGTTGCTTTTACAGGTCAGCCAGCAATGTCTGTTAATCACTTGGGGGTTTTCACCATAGACGAGCCTAGCACATAGCATATCTAAGTAGAGGAAGCAGGGAAGGAGAAAGGTGACCATGATAATAAGCTTGCTCAACTGTCATTGGAGCACAGAGCAAAAAGGGGAGGGACCTAAGACAGGTCAATTGGAATATGATCATATTAAAGGGGCAGATGTATATTTTTGCTGAAGTATACTCTAGTTCCTGGTTTGTTCTCAATTGAGCTTTGCTCTTTTGTGATTGATTGGACGCTGAATGTGTAACCGTGGAGACAGCACCAATTTAGGAATTTTCAGGTGTCTTCTGTGAGTGTCACAAGGTTCCAAACTATTGAATCTGTGCATGTGAATTATTTTGCGAGAAAGCTAGTTGTATTGGAAGATACTACTGAATATAGGAGTCACACTGGCTTTGTGTGTGTTTGAGTGAGTGTGGACCAGCATACTAAAGAGTGCTGCAATCCCAGAGTGACCTGCTCTAGTTTATTCACTACAGATCACCCATTGCTTCATCCCTCTTCTCCTCCTCATCTCTGCCTTATTTTGTGCCCTTCTCCTTTGTTTTTTGACTGTTTCATTAGTTTACTTTCATGTAATAAATATGCAAATATAAATTAGATGGTGATCTGCATAAGAAATAAAGAAAAAGGGAAAAAACTGCAATAATATGTAACAGTCGTTTGCTTGAAGTGATCAATTTGACAGACAGATGTGATCACTATAAGAGCTTTCCACTGTAACAGTTTATCATTTTAAATATTTTTTGTTCTCTTGTTTTGTTTCTTCTGTATACTCCAGACTAAATTCTCTTTGTCCAGTTTCTTAAATGTAAATATTTTCTGGTTTCTTTACTCCTTTACGACAGTAGACTGAATATCTCTGGGTTGTGGACAAAATAAGACATTTGAGGACTTTGGGAAACAATGATCAACATTTTTCACCATTTTCTGTTATTTTATATACAAACAACTAATTAATTCATCAAGAAAAGAAACAACAGATTAATTGACAATTAACATAATAATATAGCATATATATTTTACCATAATATAATTACCTAAATATGTTTTGGATGTAAAATCTATTCATTTATTGACAAAGTAACCAGTAACTATAACAGCTGAAATACAGTACGAGTCCAGTGTTTGAATAAATACCTAGTGATTTTGCACAGCTGGTGTTTTCACAGATGAAAACACGAAGCGGTCTGCTTGTTAGTAGAGCCTGACATTTCACCACCTGTTGAGGTAACAGTGTTCAGATCATTGATCAACAACACTTGTAGTGCTGTTAACTACGTCAGAGTGATGCTCCATCCCTCCACATCGTGACTGATGTTGGTCATTGGGAGACAGTTTTTTCTTTTCCAGTTTGGTGATGTGCTTTGGTATTTTGGCCTCATATTTCCTGTACCAGTTAAAAGTAATTCAGCCTCATTCTTGGTTGTAAAAAGACATCAGTAATATGGCACTTGTACTGTAAAATTACATCGTTGTTCCTGCTACTCAATGGGAATGGTACTTCAAACTAAACACGCTCTTCTGGAAATTCACCACATTTAAAAGAAATGTTTTTTCTCGACCCACCAGTAATAGATCTGCACTGTACTGTGACACACTGGTTGCAAAACATTGCCTGAAAGGGACAGTTCACCTCAAAACGAAAAATACATACTTTCCCTCTGGCCTGTGGTGCAAATTTTTCTCTCCCTTTAAAGGCTAAAGTCAGGGAACAAAAGTCTCTTGTGAGCTGTTAATGCCACAGATTACATGAAACACTGTCCCATGATTGGCTGCAGTCTTGCTCTGCGAGCTACGCAGTGACACCTATCTCTGGTTGTTATTAGGTCAGCATGGTGAATCCACCCAGAGGTGAGCGCACGCGCACACACACACTTTGGCATTCTCTCTCACTACATGACTGCGTGTTGCTGTAGATCACGGATACTCAACTTTCTTTGCCAGGGGGCCACTTTTTTGCGAAATAACAGGAGGCCAGTTGTAACAAACACTGACGATTATTTTTAATTCTTCATTTTCAAATGAACTTTAATCTTATGGAAGCCCAGTGCTCATGTACAGTTGGGCCCAACAGAGCCCAAAAATCTTTAATCGGATTGTGATTACACCATAACATAAAATATTCAGTGAAGATTTCAGCATCATTGCACTTTCCTATTGATTTAAATTGGACAGTGTCTCATTGAACTCTCTTATCGAAACAAACACTGAGCAGACAGAGGAGCGCTCTCTCACTGCGCATGTGTCATCACCCACTTCTTCATCTCAACAACGCCTGCGTCTTCTTACCCTCGCTTTCCCCTTCAGGGTTAAACAGGGATACCATTACACAATACTGCACAAGGCTAAGTAAAACAGCTATCTCTCTGTGTGTGTGCGTGTGTATGCAGCACTGGAGAGTGTGTCAGGGGGTGCATGTATGAGGAAGGGGGAGGGGGAGGGAAGCCCTGGCTTTTGCCAAGTAGTAAAACCTGCCATGCAATATTTATACCCCACTTCTCCTTCACAAATCCGCCTCTCTCTTCCTCTCTCTATCCATCGTCCTCCACATCTCTCTCTTGCTCTCTCCTCCTACTTCAGCTGCTGACAGTCTCACTACTTCCCTCCACAGCTCCATCCTTTCTCCTCCTCTATTTCCTGGGGGGATTTCATTTCAGCTCTATACCTACTTAGCACTGTCCATCTTGCAGGCAGCGCTGCAGTTAATCATGCTACAATTTTTTCATGTAATCTGTGGTCTGCAGCCTGAGTCTGAGTCTCCAATCTCATTACCTTACAAAATTCACAAGTAGCTAAAGGCTAAAATAACTACACCTCAAACTTGTATAATCACCTTTTGTTGGCTAAGGATGCAGAAATTCTGCACTTTTTTTTTGGCAGCCTAATTATTGTTCACAACCTGTAGCTACAACCTGAGACTGAGCTGGGCAGCAGAACTTCCACTCTTAGAAATAAGGGTTCCAAAAGGGTTCTTCCTGAAGGGCTGAACCCTAACTCTAACCCAGAACCATTAGCTTCTGAAGAATCTTTTTTAAAGAGAGGGTAGGTCAAGGGTTCTTTGTAAGAACACCAGACACACAGCAGTAACCGTAACTTACACTTCAGAAGATGGAGAGGTTCTGATTAGAACCCCAAGAGTGGAACCATTAAACCATAGAGAGGATCCCTCTAGAACCTTTCATAGGTGGCTCTGGATGAAACCTTTCACAGAGAGTTCTACGTATATCCCTCTATGATGGGTTCTAGGTAAGAACTCTCTGAAAATGTTCCAAGTGGAACCTTGATAAAAGCCTCTACAAGAAACCAAAATGGGTTCTTCTATGAGGGCAAGCTGAAGAACCCTTTAAAGTTCTAGTTAGCACCTTTTATTTCTAAGAGTGCGTGAAATGTTAAATAAATGTATTTGACACATTCAGTTAACAGCTGTAGCCTCCAGCGCTCCACACTGAAGGTTAAACTGCAGATTAAAATACACATTTTTAATACAGATTTAATGTTGATATGACTTGAATCAAAGTTTAACAGGGAGATTCTTACATTGCAGTGAGGTTATTGATAATAATACTTTAGATTCACCACTCTTTTGCTCTCTGTTGAGAGAGTCACTCACAAACCACATGTGGCTGAATACGTGCTGATTTTTCGGTGGATGGTACGTTAATATATTGCAAATTGGCTGTAGAGAATTTTTCCTCTTAATTTAATGCCTGAGGTTATTACAAGCATCCTATTTTTTTCATTATATATTTGAACTTTTTTGCATTACATGATCCACTCACTTACTTGTTAAATTGTTAGCTTCTGTGGCTTAGACACCGACAGGTTTGGTGTCCATGTTACTGCAGCCTAGCAGTGGTGTTATGAGTTAACCACTTGAACACCAAGCATATTATGACGTGCACACAAGCCCATGAGCCCCATCTGAAGGCATAAATGATACAGTGAAACAGAGGCATGTTATCAAAATTTATCTCAAACATAAAATTGTCTCACCCTTATGACACCAATGACAGTCACGAGATAATGGGAGAAACATTGCTGCAGGGTTTAGGAGTCAAGTACAAGCATGGGTTTATTTTCATGTAGGGATGAAAGCCGCAGTAAACCCCACTTACCCAGACATCACCGCATCACTGCCTCTGAACCCACATCTAATGTAGGCTAGCTCCATTTCAGAAACCAAACTCTCTTTCATATCATGGTTTTTCAATTCCTCTCACCAGCTGCCTCTGTTTATTTATCTCTGTTGCTCATCTCAGTCTCACTCACGATCTTCTCCAAGTGTCTTTCTCCTCTCCTCCTCTCACCCTGTCTGTATATATGTGCATATTTCTACCTACAACTAGCTTGATCAACCCATGCATCATCTTTTCATGCCGTTTTGTTGCTGCACAACAACCCCTTTCAAGGGATAGTTCAGATTATTTGATGTGGGGTTGTATGAGGTTTCTTACTGATAGTCAGTAGTTTTATAGTAGATGCAAGCCAGCACGCAGTTCAGAGAAGCAGAGAGGGGCACCAACATGGAAGCTAAACGATGAACTGCTGTGGATGGGGTCAGCATGGAAAAGTATTTTAGCCACTTAAAAAAAGTCCAGCGCCACTTCAAATAATCCAAACTCTCCCTTTAAACAAGCGTTACACTTGTCCTCTTCACCTGTCACACACGTGTACACACACACGCACACAGTTTGACCCATTTTCAGTAATGAGAGATGTTTATGCCTCCCAGGCCTTCCAGAAACACACTGCTCCAACGATCACACACTGGACAGAGGAGGAAAGCTCATATATCAGGCTGCCTTGTATCTGTCACTCTACTTGCATGTGATGTGCGTGTCCCCAGGTATTATCTGGCCATAAAACACACACACTGTCATTAATCCCACACATTCCAGATCATCTCAGAAGGAGTTGATGTCTTTCTGTTCGGAGATGATATCTCTAGCTGTGCCCTGGAGGTGTGTTAATGCAGACAAGGATTCATTCAGACTTTGCTTAACAAGGGTGACAATTTATTCTAGTAAAATCTTCTTTCACGTCTAAGCCCTCGTGGCTATACTGTCAAAAAGCTATTTTGCAAGTGTTAAGATGACTCACTTACTTATCTCATAGTCACATTTACCTTTAAGGCAGCAATCACTCAGCATAAATGTTTTAGTCAAGAATGGCTGTTTTGATAGTCTCATTATTTCCTCTTTAGCTTCTAAAGGCAGAGAATCGCTGAGCATAGAAACCAACCAACCAACAAGATTAATTACACATTTGTCGATAACACTCTACTGTTTCTAAAATGTTTCCTCTCCTCACAATGGTTCGTCTGCATTTTGATGGAAACAGTGGTGAATTGGCAATCGGGCGACAGAGAAAGATGCTAATTAGTTGGCAGCCTTGTTGTGGGCTGGGATGACAGGTGAGTGTGCTCGCATTTCAACAGTCAAAAGCACACACTGAGATGAAACCCAGTTTACAGTAGGGGAGTGAAAATGTTTTCAGTTTATAATTAGCTGACTTTGCCATTACAGCATTACAGTGCATTAGATTAGAGTAAATTATCTCTGCAAGGCGTAAGCCTGGATGGGATCATCATTTGGTCATTGTGTCTGTGTGTAATTGTGTGAGTGTTACATCTGTCCATCTTTCACAGGCTTTAGCGGGCTCAGTTTTAAAGCCAACATGTAGATACTGGTATCATAAGAAACTAGATAAGCAAAGGCACCCTTTTGTACCAGCCATGACAGATTGTTGGGAGGGGAGCTAAATGACGCTCCAAAGCTACATTCTGGAGAGGAAAAAACTGGCATGGACATTTTTAAAGGAGTTCCCACATCAAGGTATCTGAATGAAAATGGTTCTATGGATACCTAAATACTGACGTCAAAAACACAGATGCTCCTCTTTCTATTAAGCTAATACTGAGACACTGTATTGTAGAGCTCAGCTTACGCCACCAGGGGTCAGTCTCTGCATGGTAGCGCAACTGAGCAAACAAACATAGCTTTCATAAGAAGAAGAAATATGGCATCTTGAGGATAAAGTTACAGGACTAATTAGTTAAAAAGAAGAAAAATGTCTCTGTCCCTGTTTTGGAATATTTTGGACTCAGACCTGATGATAAAGGTAAGCTAACAAACACTGCAGACTACAGACTGGTCAGAGTAGTGTTTCTTCATGAGTGTGTAACGAGGGGCGAGGGGCAGACTAATTACTGGCTATGGTGACAGTTACTGGTAAATGCGTGCTGAGCGAAGGGAAAGGTGAGCAGTGAAGTTTTCATCCTGGCAGAATATGTACAGAGACCAGGGTTTAAATTAATAGTTTAGGTTTGAGTTTGTCAGTGAATAACGGCTGCATCTTCTCAAGACCTAGGTGGAGCTCCTGCATGTACGTGTATGCGATAAGCTCCGCCTACATTGTGTAGTTTACACAAGTTTTACAGAAGTTCCGCCTGTATACTGTATAAATGTTGTGATGATGTTAGTTCCCATAGCAGCCATTTCATTGTGGTGAGAGCGTTTTTTGAAACTTCAACATGATCCTGTTCACTTGATGGAATTAAATTCAGTTACTGGATGTGATCTAATCTGCTCTATGCCAGAACATTAACCTTCTGTATAGTCAAAACGTCCACTGAGATGTACAGGCTTTGATCTATGAATAGGAAACATCAAGGGCCTCATTTAGAAAAACGTTGTTTGATTTGTACTTGAGCTTAGTCTTAAGATCATTTATGACAGTGTGCTTAAGTTGGATTCATAAAAGATGCATAAAACACCTTGCTTACACAGTTTCTGAGAGGGAAATTTATAACTTAAGCACCTGTGATTCTTAAATCTCAAATGAACATAAAATTCCTTCCTCACAATCAGTGATTTCTTCTTATATAATGCAGAGTTCATAGAGTTTAGTCAGGAACAGCCATGGACCAGAAGAGAAAAGCAAACTTCTTGGAAGACAAGATCATGGCAATGGTTGAGGAAACTGAAGCCAGGAAACATGTATTATTCGGTGGACTAAATAAAGGGGTGACACAAAAAGGCAAACATGTAGCTTGTGAGTGTGAGGCTATTGATTCCCCACACCTTTAAACTGGTCATTCCTGTCACATTGTTCATAAAGCTGATGCAAATTTCACCACAGTCATGGGCACATATGCGTCCCAAACTGGAATACCTTGACATAAGCAACAGGAAAATCACTGAAGTCATGTCTAGACTTTTCTGAGAGATGATGTCATTTAAAAAATAACTACTAATACTTTGTTTTGTCCTTAAGTCACACTTACGATCAAAACTGATCGTAAGTCTGTTTTATAAATGAGTGAAGTGACAATTATTTTGAATCTCAGCTTATTATAAATGAATGATTGTAATAACAAGATATTTTAAATAAACAATAATAATTAAATTGAGAAATTTGGACTTGGAATTGTTTGTTTTATTGTTTCCTAATTGAGTTTATACAGTTATGTGAGCCCAGGACTCTTGGCAGTGTCATTACACTATTCTATGAATCTTACAGTAAACCGAGACTATACTATATAAGAACACTTTATTTAAAACTTTGCAAACATCTAGATAAGAAACCCTACGCTATATTGTACTATACAAAAAACAAAAAAAAAAATGTATTTTTGCAAATCTGCCCTGGTTTGCATGTGGCAGTTGTGGTGGCATTACAGTAGGTGTTTCACCATCTGTTGCCTTTTAGTTTCATGTCATGAAGGACTGAGGAACATGGAGGTTAAGTTATGCTGTTTTCATGTGTTTTTGTTGCTTTGTAGCTGTTTGCACCAACAGAAACCTTGTTGAAGACTCTTCCTCGAGAGAGCGCTGGGCATTTCATGTCCTCCGTCAGCAGTGTTGGGCCACTCTGCATTATTTAACCCCTGGGTTTAAAGTGAGATCCACTCTGCCAGATTTCAGGGTGCACTCTATCCTATTATTTATAAATACTGTACTGTATATGATATTATACCTGGCACAGGTATGGCGCTTTCCCTTTTTTATTCTTTCCTTTCTTCGAGCCCTTCTGTGTTTTCACATAGTAAACCTCTACGCCTGCACAAACACACTCACATACAGTGCATATATAACTGTAGAGAAGCTTTCTTGTAGTCTCAGCTCTCAGTGGGGAGCTCCTTGTCAGGGATTATAAAGAGGGGTCTAAGTGCTTTGTTGTTGTCGCGGCTGCAGTCTCCTGTGAGATACACAGTGTCCCTACGTGACAAACCTTCATTTCTCTTCTACATGCATACTTGCCAACTTCGAGACCTTGAACATAGGGAGGATTTCAATACCAAAAGTTAGAGTTAGAGTTTCAGAGACTTTGCGACTTTGCTTCCTGGATTCTGGTAGATTGAAAGATTGAGAATAACAAAATAATAAGTACACTGCATTACTTCTACTTTTAATTCATCAAGCTTGAACTTGTATTAATCTCTGGCATATTTATCAGATTTCTTTCATTGATTCATTTTTTGCCCCATCCCTAAAAAAACATGATGTGGCAGATTTTACAAAATGCATGTCCCTTTCCTTTTAAAATTTCGGGAATTCTTCTTAGGAAGTCTGGTTTGGTGTAGCTGTATTGTTGTGCGGGTGGAAACAGTAGACTTTTAGAGTCATATAAGGCTTATACACAATGTACAGTGTCAGAAACAAGTTGTGATAATGAAAAGGAATAAAGGTGTGAACATTTGTCAGAAATCCTGAGAAATACAGGAGAATTGTGATCCTAGGAGGAATTAGGGAGAGGGCAAAATTGGGAAGTTTGGCAAGTATGCCTACATTTCACTCCATCATCACTCTCTCTACTTTGCTGCAACTCTTTTTCCTAATTATCTTAATATCATGAAAATACTGACCAGCCGTTGTTAGTTTTTAATAACGGTGTAGCACCAGCTGATTGACACCACTTAGGAAATGCAATTATACACACACACGCGCACGCACACACAGCAGTTGAGTAAAATCTGTAGTGAAAGATCCCAATTAAGAGCTTTCAGACTGTGTTCATTACGAGTCTCCAAGCGATTGCCAAGAAGAGTAAATGAATCTGAAATGAATACGCTTGTGCACACTCATTAGCCATGTGTGCTCATTATAAAATTAAATTCAACTTGATCCATGCATTTCTATTATAAACTTTATTTATGTCTTATCTGTGCAGCAGACGAACATGCACACAGCCACGCTAGCATCAGCCAACATGAAGCACTTAATACTGTGGGAGGAATGAAGGGGCAAAGAGGCAATAACAGTAAACACGCTAATTAGATTGCACTGTTCAGTTTCACTTAGAGTGGCAAAGCAGCGCTGTGAGGATTACTTTTGATCTTTATCTTTACAGAAACCACTTTATTCAACGCAGTTTGCAGTCTTTTAGCTCAGTTTAAATTACTCTCACAAGGGCTGAAGCCGGCATGACTCATGGTTGTAGGAATTTGCATTTCTACCTTGCGTTGTTTCCTGCTGCTGCACTGTGCAGACAGTCATCTATCATGGATGAACAGGTACTGTGGGTGCCAAATTAATGGAAAAAGCGACAAATACGACAAGCATCTGGAACAGCTCTGTTTGAATTCAGATGGACAAGCTCAGGTCTGTAGAAATTCACTCATCAATGTAAATGCCAATGTATTTAACTAAAAAGTGACACTTTTTGATACATTTAATTTGTCATTCAGTTTGACAAACGCGCTGATTTCAGATTTTAGATGTGATGCTCCACCACCCACTCTATGATCAGAGGAGAGGAGATTGAGGTGCTGCCCAAGGATAAGAATCTTGGCCTTATTACTCAGTGGTTTTCAAGCTGGGGTCCATGGACCAACAGGGTCCTTGAGTGGTTAGTAAGGGGTCCCCTGAAAACGGAGGATTACAATATTTTAACTTTCATCACATGTTTTGGAAGTTGGAACAACATGGGAACAAATAGGGTTGGCTGTTTTGACTGACTATATTTTACAGTGATTCTAGTTTGATTATTGATTGACTATGAGCCCTTTTTTTAAATCTTAAAACCTAAAAATTAATACAAAAAAAAAACAAAACAAAAAAAAAACTCAGGCAGGAAACCTTAGAACAAAATCCTCTCAAATTGGGGGTACGTGGTGTGATGTGGATCAATTGTGGGGGTCTTTGACATGAAAATGCTTGAGAATCCCTGTTATTATTGATCAAAAACTGTTCTGGTACCCATGTGCTGATGCTATTTTTAAGAAGGGCCAGTAACACTTTATAATAACCATTGTTAATAAATGATAAATTGATAGTTAATTAAATAATGTTATACAATAATGTTTACTAATTATTAATAATGCTATAATTGTATCATTAGTTTGTGTACTACAAAAAAATAGGTAACATTAACATCTAATGTTTAATACTTAAACTGTCAATAAAAAAATATTTGGATGGCTAATACCGTGTGTACGCATGTACGCTCATGTACGTTAATTCAACGTTTTCCTAAGAGGTAGTTTTTTTTCCTAAACCTACCCAAATAGTTGTTGTACTTATATTTTTATATCTTACATTCTGAAAGTTTATGTGGATGTTGCATATTTAAACTTTACAGTTGCTTAATAAATGGTTTATAAAGCTTAATAACTGCAAAATAACTATTAACTTAAGTTTAATTAACTATCAGTTTACCATTTATTAATGATGGTTATTTTGAGGTGTTACCACTGGACCGACAGTGCATCTAATTTCTGAGAAAACTGAATTTTTTTTAGCTGATAACAAAATCCTCACTTGTTCTCACAAATCTGGTATTGTGCTGTTTGCTGGTATGGTCATTTCAAAATTGCTCACAGGAACAAATTTAGAAAAACTGTGAAAACCTGGTGGGAAAATCATGAGGCAACAGCAGTCTGACCTGTACCGCCTGTATCTGACCAGGCTGACTGAGAAGGATGGATAGATCCCATCCACTGTCAGTGGAGTTCCTGCCACTCCCTGCTGGTCAGAGGTTTTATTATTTTCATTGTTTATTCATCTGTTGATTATTTTTAGTTGTTTGTTTTCCAAAGTCAAAGATGACATCCTCTATTGTCTTGTTTTGTCCATAACCCAAAGATACTCAGTTTACTGCTAAAAGTATACTGATAATAATGTTCTTTTATCCTTGAATCCTTGTAAAGGACAACAGAAAGCAAAAAAAATATTAAAATTTAAGAAGCTGGGAATTTTGATTGTTGCTTAAAAAAATGACTCAAACCGATTAATTGATTATCAAAATAATTGGCAATTAATTTAATAGTTGACAAGTAACTAATATCCACTATTCAGAAAAGAGAAACATGAAATACAGACGAGACAGCGCTCTGTGTACAGTAATTAAAATGACTGAAGCACAGCCACAAAGTATCTGTTACAGCAATGATTATAAATGAGTCGCATTATGCTTGTAAAATGCAAACAATGGCGGCAAAGCAACTCTGTGGCTGCTTAAAGACGCTCTGCTCAGAGTGGACACTGAAGCCAGGACCAGGAACCTGTTGAGGAACTCAGGAACAGATCCTGCATTTCAACTGGAGGAACAAGGAACTAATTTTAGTTCCTGAACTATTCTAAGTGTCAAATAAGTCCCCTCTTTAGGGCTGAACATCATGAATGGTTAAACACTGACACCATATCAACTACAACTTGTTGTACACAAGCCTCATTTACAAAACCAGGAAGTACTGGGTGCTACTACTGTAGTATCACTAAGGACGAGGGTGCACATTAGAGTGACAGGGTGCAAACGAGCTGCCAGAGGGACCCGTGGTCGAGAGAGTTAGCGAGTGCACAGAGGAAATTAAACATTACTGATGGTGTCATAGCAGACACATTTCTGAAGGAGAAATAAATAACCATCAAACTCTCAGGAAATCTCAGTCTCCCTCTGCACCTCTGAATGTCTCCTTGTCATTAATTTACTAACTCTGACTTAAACATCAGAATCAGTAAATACAAGACTGACATGATGATTCTCTGTGATTGTGTATAAAAACATAACTTTTTAAAATTCATAATCTGTAATTTGCATGTTTCTTCAGATGCACTGGAAACACAACCACAAATATTCAAATGGGACTTTTAAAAAGGACTTTAATTCCTTTTATTTGTCTCTATGAAATCCTGTCGGCAGTATTGTACTTGGACAAGTTTCTCTGCAGGGTCTTGAAAGTCCAGTGTGTGAGAGTCTCTAGAAGAGAGGTTTTGTGAGCTTCACAGCCACTGTAGGTTCTCCCACACGTTTGGAAGAGGAAGGTGAAACGGTATTCAGCGGTATCCAGTCTACAACCTCACCATCGCACTAAATCTGGCACACTGGTCCTTTAAACCTGCAGACCAGCGAACTGCTCTGTCTGTTTCTCCAACTGCTCTCTGTCAAACAATGACACCAGACTGCAAAGATGCAGGCCACAGTTCACTATTTCATGGACTGCTTATAACTGTGTTAAAATGTCTTGGAAAAAAACATTCAGTGATGTTGACTGGGATCAAATGGCATGACGGACTGTGGACCACGGAGGTGCAGTTTATTATTTGTTGGAAACAGTAACTCACGAACAAGTGCTCACATCAGCACATAGCCACATGTTGTACGCATGCAAGGCTTTTAATGACATTAATTCTCTGTGTGTCACACACGCATACACATGCATAAACACACCATTCTAGTATGAACTTTAGCTGAGTATCGGGGCTAATCCTCCAGCTTTAATACTATAGAGACACAAGTAGAACTATCAGGATAATACAGCTTTAATATGAATGGGACCAGGGGAAGAGTGCGAGGGTGGAGGTGGGAGAGGATGGATATTAAAAAGGGGGGAGAGGAGGAGGGGGGAGTGAGTGAGAATGGCAGAGGGAATAGAGAGAGTGATGAGGGGGAGAAAAAGAGCGAACAATAATGGGAACAGATGAGAAGTACACAGGAGGAGTAGGAAGAGTAACTCACCCATCTGTATCCTGGAAGTTGACATTCACTTTCTTTGCAGAACCAAGGAGCTCTGAAAAACATAAACGGTGGAACATTAATTGAATTTTGCAGTAAATGACAGCAATAGCCAGTTGATGCCTTTTTTATGATATAACACAGCAATATTTGTGTTGTGTTTATTGTTTACAACATTATTCTAAGATATGGGATGTTATTTTGTATTCGATTTCAAGCAAAAGTATCAACATTTTTCACTTTTTCCTAAACCATTTCTTCAGAATGAAAGACTTGAATATGAACATGTCATCTATTATGAGTCATACTGTCATCATATTTCCTTGCCTGCTGTTTGTGGGAAACTAATTCCTTGAGTTCAGGCCCCCATGGTGATAATACCTGTCTCTCATTCTGAATATTTACATCATTCAGACTATGCTTGCTACTGTGTGTGGTTATGCACGGAGTCAAAACATACTGATACAAATTCCATAGAAACACACAAAATATGCAACAAGCTTAGCCTTTTTAAAAGTATCTTGCATGCAGAATGACCTAAATAACATTCTTGTACAATTTTCACCAGATGAAATCATCAAAATGTTTTAAAATAAAGTGCTAGACGAAATGTTATTTCATGCACTGACATGTTTGTTCACGCTCTTCATGAATACATTTAGACTGACTTTTGCAGCACACATTTCTACAAGAAATATATAATAATAGTGCAAACATGACCTCCTGCTCATCACAGAGAAGTATAGACAATATTTAAAGTTAAGAAAGTTGAGAAAACTTGACCAGCTGAAAAGCCTTTTTGACTTTAGTTGCTAAGGGCTAATATGCCATGTCAACTTAGGAACTTCATTCAAAGTATTAGATTTTTTTATGCAGTGCTGTTGATGTATATTTTCAGTCCATAAGAACACACAGTTCATCAAATGTCATAATCAAAATTTTCTCAACTTAAGTACATGTGTAGATCAGAATAGTAATGTTATGTTTGACAAATTGAAGATAGCATTTTGAGTGAACTCCTTAAATTAGGTTGACACAATAAATGAGCCCTTATTGGCTTTAGAGCAGGCTGCTTTATTTTTTGAGTTTTCTAAACTTTTCTTTTTTGCAGTGTAGCAACTACCCAAATAACAAGACTTATTGTTTTGGTTTGTTATGGTGACAGAATATTTGAGTTCCTGTCTGCCAGAGTTCAGGCTGTAACTGTGTGTAACCTGTTGGCCACATCCAGTCATGTAATTTCTCTGTTATCATTCAAAAAAAAGTATTTCTTTCACATTATTGCGGTACTTTATACCGGATTCTGTGAGACCATGCTGAAACCATGGTGTAGACTCAAAAGAGC